>CAEFZY010007653.1:0-12783 GCA_903066815.1 Brachyrhaphis roseni | reverse complement strand
GCGTCTCCTTCTGAGTTTGACATTATGAGTCTCCGAGACCATGTCGCCACCAAAAAAGAAAAGGACGACAGACATTAGAAGTTATTTCGCTACCTCGGCTGTAAGTACAGTGAGTGGACCCATAAGTTAGATATCTATCACGCAACGCATTTGTTGTAAAGTCCGGTGTTTAGTAAGGTCAGCACTGAATGTGAGGTAGAATAGGTCTGTTAATTATGTAATATTTTTTCACATAGGATGCTCAGACAGCAGACTATGGTTCGGGTGGGGGGTGGGGTGGAGGTCCCACCAAAACTTAGACCAAACCTACGCCCTTGGCGTGGCTGAAGTGTTACCTCATAAGTCAAACTTCAAAACATGCTTCATTATGTGGTATTTTCTTCATTCTGTCTTTATTGGTCATTTGAAATCAAGAACATTTAAGTCAATAAGTCCAGATGGACCTTGGTGGTTCATCAGGAAGTCCATAAACATCCCTTCAGATCACAGACTAGATACCAGGTTCAAGCTGGTATCAAATGATCTTAGTGTCTTCAAACAAAGTCATTCCTGATCTGGACCAGCTGCTGGACCAGAGATCGAAGCTCCTTCAGTTCTGCCTGAACGGCCTGGAGTTCCTGTTGCAGGTTCTTGGGATCTTGGACCTGCTGGTTCTGTCTCTCTAGGCTCTCCTGGCCCTGGTCGCGATATTTTGTTGGTCCCTGAAGCTTCTGTTTCTGAGGTGTCTGAGAGTCTTGGATGGGGAGGTCTTGAAGCTCATGGTTCTCCTGAACCTGATGGTTCTGCTGGTGTTGTACTGCTGGGAATCTGCCACAGACTAGAGGTCAGACTTGCTGCTAAGTTTAGCACTTCCTGTTCTGAGTGTCCTGGTGTTCTCACCTTGAACTGCTGGCTACCTCCACGTCCCTCTGAAGGACCAGGAATTGGTCCAGAGTCTCCTGCAGGACAAGCCATCCCATCATGCCCCAGGAAGGAGGGGCATGATGTAGGAAATGTACGGATACCCACCCTAACATGTCTTGTGACGTGTCCAAACTCATGGTGGTAAGAGGAGCTCACTGAGACGTTATCGCAGGCCTCGCCCAGTGGAGAGCAGTGCTTGGAGATGTACTGGTTGTCATAGAAACGATGGAGGCGGGGCATGGAGTCTTCCACCTGCAGGATGACAGCGGCCTGCTGCATCACCGCGTTAGCCTGGGAGTTATCATGCACCCTGAAACCACCAATCAACCAACGAATGAATCAATTAATTGTAAGTCAGTCGATAGCTTTTATGGTATTGGTTTAAATGTATTTTCAGGTTATTTAGGCTACAGTCCGTAGGTTGAGACCAGTCCAGGTGTGACCTCTGACCTCTGGAAGGTGTCAGTTAGTAGTGCAATCAGAAGGTTGATGCACAAGATGGAGGAAGCTGCCAGGAATGTTCCACACAGTAGAGGAGCCATGATGTTGTCCACAGTTACCATGGCAGCGTACTCGTACTCGTCCACCAGAGTGATCCGGTACAGGCTGTAGAGTAGACCTGAGACAGACTGCATGCTGGGAACGGAGCGTGTTCCTGAGAACACAACACAGTTTCTGTCAGAGCAGAGCTGAACTCAGAACCTTCACAAAGACAGAGCGGCTGATGTTCTGACCTCCAAATATGATCCAGAAGCTGCAGGCGTAGGGGATGAAGATCTCAGCATACAGGAACAGGAAGCACATCACATCCCCAACGATGTTCCCCAGCATGACGATGAAGGGCCCCATTAACCTGCAAAGCATCAGCTGTGCTACACATTAAACATGCTTCATGTGACAGTCTGGACTGGCCCTGGAGACAGACCAAGCAGAACCAATATGGACGCTGTTCTGGGACCGTCCAGGGGGCAGTTTGGGTGTCCTGCATGTGGTAGACACTGGTCTACCTGATTCAAATGGCTCTAAAACATCCTCAGCAAGTGCCTCCGAAACCTTGGAAGGATCCACTCATCTGGATGTTCAGGACACCAGTGGCTAACTGGTTCAGAAGGCGGTGGCTAACTGGACTAGCTTGTTTTCTTGAACCTTGTGCCTCCATCCACCATGGCTCCAACTGGAGCTGAAGATGCTGGTGGCTTGTTGAAAGACATCGACATGAGGAAGGAGAGCTGTAGAACCGATCCCAGACAGAATGGTTCTGAAGCCGGCCTTCCAGCTAGAGCTTTGTACCTGAAGGCTCGGACATGCTTCATGAGTCGCAGCCAGAGGAAGATGATGGACATGGAGAAGAGGCGCAGACTGAGCGTGTGCAGGAGGACGGACGGCTGCAACACGTCTGCCAAGTGAGCGCAGAAGGAAGCCGTCAGCAGAGAGTAGACCAGCCAATCAAAGACATTCCTGAGAGCAGGTAGGGACACCTGAATGAATCCTACTGAGAGAAACCAGGTGTGTGTGAGTGTGTGTGTGTTGGTACCAGCGGTCCCGGCTGTAGTTTCCCCTCATCCTGTGGATCCTCCTGGTCTGATTCAGAAGATACTGTCTCTCCTGAAACACAGACGTCACGGAGCCAGGACCGCTCCACTTAGAACGGCTTCTTGCTGTGATCGACCTGTGGATTCAGAGTGACATCACATCTCCTACCTGAGGCCACATGGGATGTGAGCAGCGCAGGTCGTCTTGGAAACGCCGCTCCATCCACCTCCGTCGCAGGTGGAGCTTCCTCCTCGACAACACAATGTCCTGGATCTCCCTGAACACCTCCTCCAGGGTCAGCAGCAGCGCCAGCACCACCAGCAGAACACGCCACCAGTCCTAGACAGACAGGTGAGACCGGTTAGCGCCACACAGGTGAGACTCAGACAGATGGGAGGCACAGACAGCTCACCTGGGGAAAGGTGTAGCGATCAGCTGAGTCTTGGCAGGCAGACATAGAAATGGCCACAGTCGTCCAACAAACATTGAGCAGGAAGTTGAGGACAAGGAGAATCCACGCCCCCAACCTGCCACAAGCAGAGAGTCATGATGTCACACCCATCAGCCAATGAGAGAGAGCACTGATCCAGGTAAACCAGTCAGTCTATCGGAAGGAGTTCACCTGCCATACAGTTTCCATTTGATCTCAATAAGCTTGAGAAAGACGGGATTCATGATGAGGTCCAGTTTCCCCTCAAGAACCACAACCTGCAGCTGATGACGACATCAGATGTTCCTGAGACCTAGAACCAGATCTAAAACCAGAACCATCCAGAATCATTCCTTCTGGACGGCTTCCTCTGAGGATGGACTGTGGGAACCACTGGCCCAGAAGGAAACCCTGGCACCTCCCTCCCTAGTGGCCTTCTCCTGATCATTGTGCAGCGCTTTATCAAGTCCAGAAGACTCCAAAGCTTCACTCTACAGCCAATCATTCAGCCTCTGATGGTGCTGAGCTACTGGATAATAGCCACAGCTGTCCTGAGCCAGTCTGTCAGAGGCCAGGCTGCCATGCACCCTGCTGGGCCCTCTATCACCACCAGCTGGCAAGGAGGGTGAAGTGTCTTGCCCAAGGACACAATGACAAAGGCGGACAAAGAGGGAATCAAACCTGCAAACTGAGGGACAAACTCCTACCAAAGTGGCCACCATCGTCCCTTTGGGTCGAATCCCAGGTTATTTGTAATCTATAATCTCAGAGTCCGGTCTACTTACTGGGGTGGTTGGTTCACTGATTCCTGCACCTGCAACACAGACAGTCTTTAGTCTGATGGTCTGAGTCCCACCCGACAGAGGGGGAGGCTCTGCTACCTGATGGGTCCCCAGGTGTGCCAGCCTCTGGTTCCAGCAGGTTCAGGTAGAAGTACTCCTGTCTCGTCACTCTGTCCGTCACGTGGAACTGACGGAGCGCCTCCTGAGCCTGAACACAACAAGTTACCCCAGCAACCCCAGACCAATCAGTGCTCTGTGTCAGGGGGAGGGGCTTATTACCACATGACTCATCCGACCAATCAGAGCAGAGATGCACAGCTGTCCGTCAGAGTCCTTCACCCCAGCGCTCGCTCCGAGCTCCAGCAGGACCTGAGCTGCTTCACTGCGCTCTGGAAGTAGAGGAACGGGTGATGTCACTCATGATGTCATTAGCTATCTATGATGTCATACTGTGATGTAATGATCACCCATGCTGGCTGCGAGCTGCAGCGGCGTCCGCTGCTTGTAGTCGGTGGAGCCGATGGCGGCGCCGGCGCGCAGCAGCAGCTTGATGGATCGGACTGCGTCGTTCTTGGCGGCATAGTGAAGAGGGGTCTGCTGGTCCGGAAGGGTCTGGGCGTTCGGGTCGGCTGACAACAGAACACACAGAGCTGGTACCGGACCTTCAGCACCAGAACCCCCCTTCTACCTGGACCCACCGACCTTCCCGGTCCAGCAGGAACTGGACCATGTCCTCGTAGTCCAGGGCCGAGGCCACGTGTAGCGCCGTGACTCCGAACCGGTCCGAGCCTAGCGGGTCCGATCCGCGGTCCAAGAAGAACCGCATCACATCTACACTCCACGCTCTGGACACCTGAGGACACACCTGGGTTCAGCTGCACAGCTCAGTACCACAGATAGGTAAACCAATCCACCAGGTGTGACCTCATGAAGGACAGTCTGTCCATATCTGTCTGAGCAGTTTGGGTCGGCGCCGCCTGAGATCACTTCGTCCAGAAACTGGAGGTCCACCTGAGCACAGAGACACAACCTGAACACCTGGTCAGTCTCACCTGGTCGGTGTCACCTGGTCGGTCTCGCCTGGTCGGTGTCACCTGGTCGGTCTCACCCGGTCGGTGTCACCCGGTCGGTCTCACCTGGTCGGTCTCACCTGGTCGGTCTCACCTGGTCGGTGTCACCTGGTCGGTGTCACCTGGTCGGTGTCACCGGGTCGGTGTCACCTGGTCGGTCTCACCTGGTCGGTGTCACCTGGTCGGTCTCACCTGATCGGTTTCCTGGTTGCTGGCTGCCAGATGTCTGAAATGGTCCAGCAGTTTTTTGTCCAGGTGCTTCTGGAGTTTGGTAGTCGTGTCTGTCTCGTCTTCCTCTGCCAGACCTGTGTACCTGGCCTCCAGGTGAACACCTGGACATGAGAACAGACACGTCCACCAGCCGGTCCTCAGGCATGACAAACCCAACTCACCTGACCTCACCTGTCAACACGCTGCTTCGCTGCTTCCAGCGCCTCCGAGAATACGACCTCCACCGAGACTCGGACCGGGACGCCTCCGGATCCGGCTGGACCTGCACACACTCAGAGATCAGAACCAGCACCTGACCAGAACCGGTGTAGATGGACCAACCTGCTGATGGACCTGGGCGGTCCCGGTTCTGCCAGTTGTGTCCATTCCGCCTGGTGAACCAGTCCAAGTCTCCTCCTGTCCTCCCAGTCGTTCCTCGGCTGGTTTCTGGGCCGAGGACCGACGGGTCGACCGGTTCTTATCAACGGCTCAAAGGTTTGGTCTTATCAGAGGGTGGAGGACGGACGGCGGGGCGGGGACACTGAGAACATCTGGTCTCTGCAGAAACCAGGGACAGCAGGACCTGAGCTGCTTCACTGCGCTCTGGAAGTAGAGGAACTGATGATGTCACTCATGGTGTCATTAGCTATCTATGATGTCATACTGTGATGTAATGATCACCCATGCTGCAGGAGACAGCATGGCATTTTTGGATTGGTAACTGGTTAAACTGGACCAGACTATTACTACGTGTGCAGAATCTTCATCAGCATACGGACAAACGGAATTAATTTAATCATCGACTTATTTGGAAATGTTTGTGGTTAAAGGATCCACAATCAGTTGTAACAACCACTTTATTTATCTCAGCTGTAAAAACAATACAGTAAGAGAACAGTAGGTTATTTAGTTTTTATAAATTTGAATAAAAATATTTTCACAGGAATGTCACGAATGCATTGCATTTACCCACTGCAATGCATTCTGGGTAAATGACGTGTAATGGTCCAACTGCCTGGCTCCTCCAGCCAAACAGTGATGAGTTATTAAGGATTTTTTATGGAGTTAAATTTAATTCATAATTATTCAAACAAACAAAAAAATAGAACTGCAATCAAAAGGGACTGAAGGTGGAACTTATTAATGGATGTACTGACTAAAGTTTCTATTCATATATTGCCTTGTTATTTTTCTTTGTCTTAATCTAAAAGGTTTTGTATATTTTTGGAACTAAACAAATGCAGGTTTGAATGGTGAGTGAATGACTGAATGTAAGTGTGTATAAGTACATGTTGCAATGTTAAGTTTGTTGTTTGTAAACTTGTGTCAAAAAAGAGAAAATGCATTAAAATATATTGAAAAAAGAACTGAAATTTTTTCAATCAAAAAAAATCAAATTGGTCAAAAATACTTAGCTCCATTAGCATTCCCAGTAGCAATAGCTCCATTAGCATTCCCAGTAGCAATAGCTCCATTAGCATTCCCAGTAGCAATAGCTCCGTTAGCATTCCCAGTAGCAATAGCTCCATTAGCATTCCCAGTAGCAATAGCTCCGTTAGCAATCCCAGTAGCAATAGCTCCTTTAGCATTCCCAGTAGCAATAGCTCCGTTAGCAATCCCAGTAGCAATAGCTCCATTAGCATTCCCAGTAGCAATAGCTCCATTAGCATTCCCAGTAGCAATAGCTCCGTTAGCATTCCCAGTAGCAATAGCTCCATTAGCATTCCCAGTAGCAATAGCTCCGTTAGCAATCCCAGTAGCAATAGCTCCTTTAGCATTCCCAGTAGCAATAGCTCCGTTAGCAATCCCAGTAGCAATAGCTCCATTAGCATTCCCAGTAGCAATAGCTCCGTTAGCATTCCCAGTAGCAATAGCTCCGTTAGCATTCCCAGTAGCAATAGCTCCGTTAGCAATCCCAGTAGCAATAGCTCCTTTAGCATTCCCAGTAGCAATAGCTCCGTTAGCAATCCCAGTAGCAATAGCTCCGTTAGCAATCCCAGTAGCAATAGCTCCTTTAGCATTCCCAGTAGCAATAGCTCCGTTAGCAATCCCAGTAGCAATAGCTCCGTTAGCAATCCCAGTAGCAATAGCTCCTTTAGCATTCCCAGTAGTAATAGTTCCGTTAGCAGTAGTAATAGCTTTGTTAGCATTCCCTGTAGTAATAGCTCTGTTACCAGTAGTAATAGCTTCGTTAGCATTCCCAGTAGTAATACCTCAGTTAGCATCCCCAGTAGCAATAGCTCCGATAGCAGTAGTAATAGCTTCGTTAGCATTCCCAGTAGTAATAGCTCTGTTAGCATTCCCAGTAGTAATAGCTCTGTTACCAGTAGTAATAGCTTCGTTAGCATTCCCAGTAGTAATACCTCAGTTAGCATCCCCAGTAGCAATAGCTCCGATAGCAGTAGTAATAGCTTCGTTAGCATTCCCAGTAGTAATAGCTCTGTTAGCATTCCCAGTAGTAATAGCTCTGTTACCAGTAGTAATAGTTTCGTTAGCATTCCCAGTAGTAATAGCTCCATTAGCATTCCCAGTAGTAATAGCGCCGTTAGCATTCCCTGTAGTAATATATCTGTTAGTCTTCCCAATAGTAATACCTCCGTTAGCATTCCCAGTAGTAATACCTCAGTTAGCATCCCCAGTAGCAATAGCTCCGATAGCAGTAGTAATAGCTTCGTTAGCATTCCCAGTAGTAATAGCTCTGTTAGCATTCCCAGTAGTAATATATCTGTTAGTCTTCCCAATAGTAATACCTCCGTTAGCATTCCCAGTAGCAATAGCTCTGTTAGCATTCCCAGTAACAATAGCTCCATTAGCATTCCCAGTAGCAATAGCTCCTTTAGCATTCCCAGTAGCAATAGTTCCGTTAGCATTCCCAGTAGTAATAGCTCCGTTAGCATTCCCAGTAGCAATAGCTCCTTTAGCATTCCCAGTAGTAATAGCTTCGTTAGCATTCCCTGTAGTCATAGATCTGTTAGCCTTCCCAATAGTAATACCTAAGTTAGCATTACCAGTAGCAATAGCTCCATTAGCATTCCCAGTAGCAATAGCTCCGTTAGCATTCCCAGTAGCAATAGCTCCGTTAGCATTTCCAGTAGCAATAACAGTCGCAATAGCTCCGTTAGCAGTAGTAATAGCTTCGTTACAGCTGCTTGTTTTTGACGTTTCTCCCAGCGTCTATAGCGCTGTGTCCGGTTCGGATGGTGCTAACAGCGACACCAGACCTCCATGGATCCGGTCGGATTGGTGACCTCAGTACCCAGGCAGTATAGCTCCTGTTAGCATCTCAAAGAGCGTCAGCACTGCATTTATTTTTAGCTCGATAAGGTAACGTCACCTGTTCGAGCCTTGGTTGGTTCTGCTGGTATAAATGGTTCATAGTGTTGTGGAGAAACGTCCAGGGTCCAGATTAGGTACTTGTGTTCGAAGTTAGCTCTCCCTAACCCTACCATATTTAGGCCAACATGTTCAACTAATCCTGGATTCCTTTAATGGAAGGTTGAACCAGTTATTTGATGAAAGTTTATTCTGTATATATTGTAAATAATTTTCCAACTACAGTACAACTCACTTTCTGCACTATTTTTCTGTCTCTGTTAAATAAATTTTATCTTTAGGTTTTCTGATCAACAGCTCTTTATTTTAAATATTGATTCCTTCATTTTAACATGAGTTCAGCATCATAAATGCTGCACTGTGCTGCAGCTTGATAGGTAAATGTGATTATATGTCAACTAACATTAAGATAAATAATGAATGTTCATTTCCCTTACAAAAAAATCCTATGTAATTCACATGGTGTTCCCATTTTCCACATGTGATAAAGTATTCTGTTCATGTGATTACATATGGTCAGATTTTATTCCATGTAAAGAAAAATACCCAGATAGCATTGTATTTTGTATTTTGCTATCTGGGTATATTTCCGTAAAAATCCCGGACGCTGTTGAACGTCCACCTGAGGACACCTGACCCGTCTCAGACACAGGGACAGACACAGTCGGGTTCTCACATTTTATTCTGTTATTTACACTCAGGGAGAAATCCACAGTCCAAACCGATGATGGACAGAGCCACGCCCCCCCAGCGGTGGGCGGAGCATCTATCCGAACCAGTGGTTCCCCATGCACTCCCTGTTCCAGGGGGCGCCGCAGAGCCAGCACCACTCCGCTCGGCATTGGGTGCACTGCATGTGCATGCAGCCGCCTGCAGGGGGAGACACAAGCAGCCTTCAGTGCTCACCTGGTGGATAAATGGGCAGGTTCTGGGGCGGAGCTTACCGTTCCTCTCCACAGGTACCAGGCAGTGCGGGCAGCGCCGGGTCGACTCCTGGATGAGCTGCAGAGACGCCTGGTGCCACCTCCCTCTCTGAGACGCCTCGTCCTCCACCACGAAGCCCTGAGGAGAGGGACCGCCTCAGCACCTTCATCACCTCCATCATCATCATCATGTGACTCACCTGGCAGCTGTCCGCTGGGGGCGGGGCCGCAGGGCCCTCGCACGGCCCCTCATGGAAGCCCTCCCTGCAGTCCCTGCAGAAGACGAAGCCGCAGCCCAGCCGCCGGTCACACTCCAGCCTCCTGCTGCCCTCAGGTGGGAGAAGCCCCGCCCCACAGCCAGGTGAGGGGCACAGCACGCCGCCGGCGGTCAGCAGACACTCCTCGGCGCCATACTGCAGGTAGCGGCCGTACTGAGAGAGAACCATGGGGTCAGTACCAGCTCACACTAGCAACCTGCTACAACCTAACCCCCAGCTGAAGATGGTTCACCTGAAAACACCTGGACAGGAAGTGATGCAGCTGAACAGGAAGTGAAGCACCTGATCACAGACTTGATCTCTGCTGGTCATCAGTTCCTGTCCTCACCTGTCTGGAGGTGTTTCAGGTGAACTACAGGCACCTGAAGGTCTGATAATCTCCTTCTCTGGGATTTTAAAACACTGGTTGAAACTAGTTTGAACTGGTTCCATTTCTGGACAGTTCAGCAGGAAGAGGAGTTAGACAAAGTCTCTCTGGATCACTTCCTGTTCTGTTGTTAGGGCTCGTCCTTTTCCCTGGTGACTAAGATCCCTCAGTGTTCTTTCCCTCATCTTCCTCATCTTCCTCTGACTGACCACACCTGGCCCTCATCAACCTCCCACTGATCCAGGTTCTGCTTGGATCAGAACCTGGATCCAAGCAGTTACTTGGATCCAGTTACTTTATTTCACCTCCATATTTATTCAGCTGAACCTCAACGAGTCACCAAGTCTGGGGTGACATTAGAACACAGGAAGTACTTCCTGGGGTGACCTTGACTCTTTCTATGGTGGAGTCACCTGATCGTCTCCCAGGATCCTGAAGTGATGTAATTCTCTGATCAGAGAGTTTTCACAGCCAGCTGCAGAGAGACAACAGGAAGTCAGGCACATCACCTATTGGACCCTCCCCCTTGAGGCTCCACTCACCTCTCACCTGCACATGGCAGCGAGTATCCAATCACAGAGTCGTAAATAAACTGCCGTTCGTTGAGCCGCGTCTGGCAGTAGCGCTGGAAGCAGTCCAGGCAGATCACATGACGGTCCGAACACTGGAAGACCAGAACCACGTCCCTGGAGAAAAAACGGGGTGAGGAGGGGGGCGTAGAGGGACAGCGGGCGAGACAGGTGAGGACGTTACCTGATGTCGGTGCAGCCGATGCAGGGAACGCTCCTGGTGTTGGACAGGACGAGGTCCAGCGCCACAGAGACGTCGTCCTCTGATGTGGGGTGAGATGCACATTTCATGTAGAACTCCTGCCATCAAGGACCAATCAGAATTAAGAGATCAAGGACTTCCTGTTTGAAACGATCAGGCCCCGCCTCTTACCGCCTCATTGCCATGGCAACCTTCAAACTGACAGACACCATGAATCCGTCTGGGCAGGAGAACGTCATCCCAGCAGGATGGACCCTGAGAGACAAACACACAGAAGGGTAACAGCACCCCCGCTGGCCGCCGGCAGCAACTGCACCAGGACTGAAAATACTACACAGGAAGTACTACACACACAGGAAGTATTACACACACACAGGAAGTACTACACACACAGGAAGTACTACACACACAGGAAGTACTACACACACAGGAAGTACTGCAGTTCCGTTCTCACCCTGCAGAGCGTCAGTGTCATCTGTCTGCAGCGCCGACAGCGAACACGGAGTTTCCCTGACTGAATGGATGAGCAGCGCTTACAGTACACGAAGAAGGTACTACACACACCTGGAGACAGAGAACACACACCTGGAGACACAACACAACCTGGAGACAGGTGTGTGTTGACCTTTACTAGCTACTGACCTTTAGGAGCTGCAGCCTGTTGCTCTGTCCTCTGATCTTCATCTCCTCCTCCTCTTCCTCCCTCCAGGACGGCGGTCCGCACTGAGGCGGTGGCTGCGGCCAGCCTGGAGGAGCTCAGGTCCACCCGGGTCAGGCTTGCTCCTCTGGCAGCCAGGTGTTCCTGCGGTGGCAGCAGGTGGAGGGAGCCTGGAGGAGGGAGCACCACGTGGACCGTGCTCTGCTCTGGGAGGTCACAACCCTGACAGGACGACACCAGGTGAGGAGGTCACCAGGTGAGCACTACCTGCACATTGGAGTGGGAGCTCACCTGCAGGGAGGCGGAGCTCTGCAGTTCCCTGCCAGCGAACAGAACCCGGAGCGCCTGGGCAGGAACTCCCTGCTGGCTCGCCACAATCTCCTTGAGCTCCGCCACGCGGGCCGCCGCGCTCATTTCCACGGCAACGCCGGGGCCGCGGTTGAACCGCACAAACACTGCAACACAGGTGAGGCTCAAACTTCAGACTCAAGCAGATTTTATGGTTTTACTTGTGAAGCCTGTTGGGTTCATAAAGCTCTAGTCGGTCTCAGGCAGGACCAGAACCAGAACCAGGTGAGGTTCTGGTTCTGGTCACCAGTTCATTCTGATGTTTCTTTGTGTGTTTAATTTATTTGTTGTTTTAATTGAATGTTTTTGTTTGAACTTTGATGAATGATTGGTTCTCTGGTGGCTCCGCCCCCTGACTCACCTGGACAGGAACTAGAACAGGAAATACATTACAATATTTGACAATATTAAAAGAAACATCATAAGGCATTAGTAATGTTTATTATTGGTTTATAATCCATAATATGTTTATTATTGGTTTATAATCCATAATATGTTTATTATTGGCTTATAATCCATAATATGTTTATTATTGGTTTATAATCCATAATATGTTTATTATTGGCTTATAATCCATAATATGTTTATTATTGGTTTATAATCCATAATATGTTTATTATTGGCTTATAATCCATAATATGTTTTCATCAGCTGTAATCAAAATCATCCACATTCACAGAAATAAAAGCTTTAAATTATTCGCTGAAACTTCATTTATACTCCAGTTTATTTCTCTTTTATTCTATTTTTTGGGTCCGGTTCTCTCTGGTACCAGCAGTCCAGAACCAAGAGGTCCAGTTTCGGGTCCAACAGGCTGTTTCTGTGTATCAGAACCAACAGAACTGGGCTGTCCAGGTTCAGTCCTCCAGAACCAGCCCAGTACCGGTCCCTTCCCTCCCTATATTTGCATCCCCTGTCTATTGTCCTGTTGATATGAAACTTATAGCAGTAGCTCAGAGAACAAGTGTCATTATGTAGAAAATGTGAAATCGCTCTTAACTCATTATTTCTTAAAGTTAGCAGGGGGATGCATTTTTTCGGCAATATGGATTTCCTTCCTGCCAAAATTTGCATGCCCTCTCTACTTTCCTCAAATGTTATCCTATTAACATGAAACTCATGCCAATAGTTCATACAACTACTCTGATTATGTGGAAGAAGTTATTTCACTCTTAAC
>CAEFZY010007651.1:0-24827 GCA_903066815.1 Brachyrhaphis roseni | reverse complement strand
TATATTATTATTATTTCTTTTTTTACTTTGCATTAATTAAACAAGCAGTCCTATTAATTAAGTTAAATTATTCCTGTCACCTAATTAGACAATTGTACTTCTTGGATTTCTTGTTTTCGTACGGCAAAACTGTTTAACTATTAGAAATGTACATGCAAGTGCATAATTATGTGGACATCAGTATGTATGTACAGTGTTCTCCAGCTAGGATAAGTGTCTTTGCCAGTCTCGGCAATGCTAATTGGACAGGGAGTTAACAAGGATTCAAGCATCAGCCTGCGTAATGAGCCGCTGCACAGATGATCGGCTGCGTCTGAGGAGGAGGAGGAAGCAGAGTGAGAGGTTGTTTAGAGAGAAACTGCATTAAACGTTCCGGTGCTCGGGCGTTCTGTAGTCTCGTTTTAGTTGACTAAACATTGTGTTGATGTTTGTATGCGAATGCAAATGCATCTCGTTCTTTCACTGTTGTCAGATTACAAACTTTCACCTGTCAGGCTAAGATGCATGTGGGATTTTTTTTGTTGCTGCTGTTGTTGCATAAGAGGCAGATTGAAGCTGCAAGGTTTTCAGCCAGCTATGTGACACATATACCCCTTTCTAAATCCCACTGGGGACATGTCAAGTCACAGAGATTCTTGGAACTGTTAAAATAGGTCTTGAATTTTGTCGCCGGTTTACTCTAAGAAATATATTTTCCGAAATTGTGAGTCAACTCCGTTGGGAGAAAATCCTGGCTCGATTCCTAATTTATTACCACTAATAAATTAGGAAAGTAGGCAAGATTAATAGTAGATATATTCATTCCACCTAAAGGTCATGATATGTGATGTGCATATTATGTAGCACTTAAGACCATGACCAGATTTAACAGAAATATGGTATGGCTGAGCCAGCGTGAGGATCTCACAATGAGATAACCTTGAATCTCAGTATTTACACATAAAGACTAAGATAAGATTTAGAACATGATCTAAATGCTTTTATTTAAAGCATGAAGGGAGTTATTTCTATTGTTGTCAAAGCAACACATAAAGCAGAAAAAAATTAGTTTAGCCATAGTTAATTTGATAAATTTTATAGGGCTCATTAAATAGATTGTTACACAAGCTGATAGTAGAACCTTCTCCTTGGTTAACAACTATGCAGTTGGCTGCTTTATACATACGCGATTCATAAGAGGTTGACATCGCCCTCTGCGTCTGTGTGGACAAGCATACTCAATGTTCATACTATTTTTAGATTACCTAAGCAACCACCTTCCACTCAGAGATGTACAGTTTTCTGTACAGCCTCTTAGAGGGCGATATTGCGTTGGTTTATGCAGTATCTAATCAGAAGAGAAGAAGAAAATAACAGCAAGGAAAGAATTAAGTGATTTACCTCAACATCAACCAAGCTTGCATTTTCTTGTTGGTCCTGAGAGATAAATTATCTGAACTATAAAAACAGTTTTGGTTACGATCTGACTCGTCGTTTTCTTCAGTTGTTGGATGTTTAGCACCCCCTTTAACAGGGAGTGTTATTGTCCCCGACAGCATGCACAGCAAGCTTAGTTCGCAGAGACACATAGCGAGCTACAGTAGGCAAGTACATAATGAAATATACATCAATAACAGATCAACAGTGGAAAATGTTTGTAGTGGTGGCCACATGAGGGCAGTGGAAATGTTAGGCTGGTACATAGAGAGTTATGTTTATGTCTTGAACAAAGAAGATGAGCATGGTTTGTATGAACTTAGCATTATTTATTAAAGGAGGCGAGGATCTTCTCTGGGGTGGTCACATCCCCACTGACCACTTCTTGGGGCGCCACTGGTGGTCAGGTGGACTAACAGGTTTCAAATAAACGTTACCAATTGTAGCTTTAGCACAATGTTCTGTCTAACGCTAGGTTGCAGATATTTTGAAATGAGCTTATTTTCAGTATTAGTTTCCAGATATTAGATTGCAGTGAGTTTGCAGAATAGTGAACAAATTCTTTGAGCGGTGAAGAGCTGACAGGATGGACCTGTTAAATTTAGTTGATTTTTTTTTTTTTTTAATTAGGACAGCCTAATCTGAAAATGCTCATATCCATGAGATACAATCCTGTAGTGCTTTGAGCAGAGACTATTGTTACCTATGCCGTTGTGCGGGTGTATCTGCAGAACAGAACATTAAAATATAAAGTCCGGTCTTTTGTTGATTTTGTAATCAGAACATTTTAAAACCTTCATACACCCAGACACCGGTAACTAGCTCATGCCTATTTATAAGTCATTAAATAATTTAATTTAATTTGATGAATTGTACATGTACTGACTCTTCATTGTATTAACAATACCTCCTTGCTGTTGTCATCAATTGCAAAAGCCTGGAATAATCTGCTCTATATGTACTTTCATTCCGCTCGGTAATGCATTTTCTGCTTAGCGGGATTCAGCCCATCTGTTGCTGCCTCGTCCGAGCCCTGCTCCATCCATTACGAGATGCCTCTTTGTGGCTGTGTCGGTCTCGCTCTGACCTTGGATCCCCTTTATATGTGGGTGTGCTTTTGCTGCGCCATTGTTGGGCTACAGCAGATTTGCTCTGTCCTGCAGCGATTGAGGTCAAAGAGAAAGTTAGTTTGGTTAATCACTTGTCCTTCTCCGCCTCCCGCTTTGTTCATCATCCTGAATGCATGTGTTGCCTTAGTTTGGAGATATTAATGTAATGAACAAGGTACATCCAGTTTGAAAATAAATAAATAAATAAATAAAAATAAAAATAGGCTTAGACAGAAACTATCATGCCGGTTTGCAATTTCATTGATGTTCAGGAAAAAAGGCTGTGTAAGCACTTTCTCTTAATACTGGGATTAGACAGAGTGTTACGCAGCAAGGATGTTGTTGCAGATTTTAAGATAATTCTCCCTGTTAGCTGTGGGTGATCAATTAATTAAACCCTTGCCTCAAGCAAAACTCACATCATCTAAAAGGGAGAAAGAGAGAGAGATGCAGTCAGATATTGTTTTTAATTTTACTTTCCCAAACATTCTGAGTAGGATGAATTTTCTTTCTATGTTGCTTTTCCATTAAAACTAGGAAAACATGCTGTGTTTTGAACATTATATAATAGAGCTTAAAAGGAATCATCTCTTAGTCTCAGTGGAGTCATTGAGAAAACCCACAATCAAGTACCTGCAGGCACATCAAAAGGGAAGACAAAATGTACAAATGTAGATCTTACAAAAATGTAAATTAAAACTCCACTGGGAGGAAGTGCTACAAAGGGAAAAAAAAGTTTCTCTTGGTTTTTCTTCTCTTTTGTACACCTATATCAACTAAAAATGGTCTGTGATCTCCTATTATTCCCTAAACTGTGTATACGTTGCCTCTCTTAAATCTCTTCCTCTTGAGACTGTTTTATTTATAGTTTTATCTTCTTGTTGTTGACCATCATGGTCATCTGGATCTGGGACTTTCACAAGGTAGAAGCCCAGGTGATTGTGGAAAATATTTGCTATTCTTTCTCAGCATTTAGTTGAACTGTATTGGATGTTGGTCTTTCCTAGGCCTTAAATGCAAAACGGAACTGTCTCAATGGCATTTTTGTTTAAGATGCATCCTTGGTCTTGACTAATTTGGAATAAAAACAGCCCTTATTGTTCTTGTACTGAATGGTGCAAGTCCTTTGCCTTCAGTCCAGCTCTGTCTATCTCTGCAGGAATTTTTCAGTATCTAATGCTTCTTCCTCAATCCTCCATTGGTGCAATATGCTGAGTTTTATGCTTCCATGATGGGTCTTCCTGTTCTACACCAAGTTTCTGCTGCCTAAAACATTCATTTAGTAGTTCATTGCTGGGGGCCATCTTCCCGATGTACTCTTGAATCTTCATTGTTTCATCTTAGATGGTGCCTTTGATGCTCAGTCTATCCAGCCTCCAGGTAGCTCGACTTGGGATGAAACTCTCAGTGGTTGGTGAGGAGCTTTCTTGCTTCACTACCAGGAGGATCTCAAAAGTGCACACACACAAGTTAAAATTTTTAGGTTTTTAAGATTTAAGCAAAAAGAGACCATGGTTAGTAAGCTGCAGTATGTAACTTTAAAAAAAAAAAAACATATTTTTTTCACATATTTTCACTATGTGGTGATAACATAGTATGAGACAGAACAATTGAGCTCCTCTGCCTTCTCCCAGTATTCCCAGTGCTATTTGGAAACAGCCAGTCAGAGTCAGGAGGCAAGTCTTAGCTCTGTCAGCAGTTTCCCTCTGTGTGGCGCTGTGCAACCCCCATCTCGCTCCCTTTTTCGCTCTCTGCTGTGCTGCAGCTAGCACAGCCTGTCATGAATTCTCAAGCTAGTTAACATGGCCACCGATGATGGCAGATAAATGATTTTTCTGTAACGGTAAGTTGGTTTTCCGCCATTAGCAGATTCAGATTCATGACATTGATTGACAGTGCCAAGACCCTCCCTGTGGCTCTGATTGGTTGTTTTTGACTGGGAGTGGTGCATTTTTTCAGATGGCAACAGTAGCTCAGGGCGGAGGAGAAGGAGATTGATCTTTTCACAGACTATCTGTCTTATTACACACTGTTACAAAATGGTGACACTTTTAACAAAAATGTAAAAAAAAAAGAAAGAAAGCATACGTTTTGTAAAAATTACATACTGCACCTTTAAAACTGCTTCCACCTTTAATGTGACAATCCTAAAATTCAACACTGAAAAACACACAAATCTGTCCAGGAGAATAAAAGAGTAAAACAGTAAAAAAAAAAAAAAAAAAAAAAAAAGGTCAATAGCCTAGTTGAATAAATTTACACAGCATTAAACTAATACCTTGTTGAAACACAATTTGATTTATTTCCAGCATTTAGTCTTCATCAGTTCTCATCTGTTATCAATTATAGATTCAGCTGTCTTAGAAGGATTTTCTTGATATTGGATCCCTTAGCTAAAGCCAAAGTTTGCAGGCAGTAGATTAAAGTAATCTCACCGTCTAAAGGTACCAGTCAGTTGAAGGTTGTAAAATATTCACAGCAATTTACATTTTAAGGTATATCTGGGCTAAAATGTGGAAAGTGAAACAGAGGTGGGGACAGCATCGTACTCTGGTGTTGCTTTTCTTTCAGGTGACTATTTTGTTAGATTTTGTGGAACTAGTGACCTTTATTTACAGTTAATATAAAGAAAACAAACAATAAGAGGAAAAACATGCAGCAAGTTGGATGTGTAGTACCACCAGGTGTTTATTAGTTGCTCCTGCCGCTAGTCTGAAGGAGCTGAGTGGGCGAGTCACGGGGGAGGACACTCTGTAAGGCGGGAGCTCGGTTCGCAGACTGCAGCTCCTAGGAGGAGCTGTGTTGAAATAGGCGGTGCTTTGTGAGAGCAAGTTTCTAGGCACCTCACATGACTGCCCCAGTAGCAATGTGGGATAAGGGAATCATATGGGAATCTTGTGCTGCCCAGCTCTTAAACTTGAGGTTCGTTTGTGGATTTTCTATCACAAAAACGGGTTCTTGTGAAATGTGGTCAGTTCTCAGATCTACTTGCCTTGCAGTCGTCATCCTTTACGATCACTTTATGATCCCAGGACATTTTCTTTGTGTGCTTTTTTTGCTAGACCCTAAAAATAAGACAACATTTAAAGATGGTCACTTTCACATGCTTACCCTTGAAATTTCTCACTGCAGTTCTGTATGAAACTTTGGATTGGCTACATAATGCGTAGCTGCTCTTCAGGAATGTTGTTGCTATATGTCAATATTTCCCCAGATAACACTATTTGAATGCATGTCGCATCCCCTTCCCTAATTTCAGCATGCTGTCTGCAGCATTAAGCAAGACGGATGGAGATTTAGTGGATGCAACCAGGTCTCCTGATTCATTTAAATTCAGGGCAGGGAGCTGCGGCATTTGAGTGACAGGTGTGTTTTCTTGTCGGAGAGGAGCTTCAGATATTTTATTTCTTCTGCTAAAAATGTAACCAGGGTGGTGTAGCTCATGCTTGCAGTAAGCTGCACTCCATCCTGCGCCTCTGATCCTCTGTGTGTGTGTATGCGTGTGTGTGTGTGACTGCGTGTTTAAGACAGAGCAAAAAGAAGTGTGTGAGAGAGTGTGTGCCAATCTCCCCCATGATGCTTCGCCATCTGCCATGTTTGTGTGTGTGCATTCATTTGTGAGAGCCATTTGCCTACAGTGTCCAGGATCATAGAAATGTAAAGTAATATCACTCCCATCTCTTCCTTGGATCCCACATGAATCCTTTACCAAATGTCTTCTCTCCAAAATGGTATGTAAAGCCAAGTTGAGAGATGTGAGGCACCATTTTCCCTCTTACAGATTTGTTGTTTTTTCTTTTTATTGTCGCACTTAAATGTTTCAAATTAATATCTGAATCAATGCAAATAATCAGAGTACAAGCGATAGTTTTATACACCAAAGAAAAAAAGAAATCCAAACCAGCATGGTTTCATTTGAAAAAAAAAAAAAAGTTTGCCCCCACATCCCTCACCCCCTTTTTAAATCACTCATTAAATTAGCCTGGCCATTGTTTTCCTTTGCAATTCCCCTCGACTCTCATCTCCCTTCAGTGCTTCGTATGGGGTTTGTCCCATTGAGTTTGATTTTTCAGGATGCATTTCATTGTGGCCAATGAGTGAGCACAAGGAGGACAATGACCTCATACTTCTACACCATTTTTTTAATGAAGTCTGTTCAGCAGTGGCAGTGGAGGAAGTGAGCGACAGTGAATGAAGCCATTTGGCTATCACTTATTGTTGTAAAAAAAAAGTTTTTCTAGTGGTCTAGATAAAGTCCAAACTTAAACCTCACTGAGATGTTGAGAAATAGCCTTAAAAATGCACTTCATGTTTGAAAAGTGCATTTTCAAACATGCACTTTGAAAATGTGCATGTTTGAAATGCACAAAAATGCATTTCATTTTTGTGCATTCCAGTGTGGCTGAAGAAGAACATTTTTCCTTCACAGTGAAATGAAAAAAACAAAAAACTAAAAACATTGTCAGTTTCCACAATCACTTGATGTCAGTTGTGCATCAATGATGGGACGACCAGTTGATGTGTGGGGAGCAATTACTTAGTCAAACAGGACTAGATTGATTTATACAACTTCTGTCCTAATCAAATCATTTAAAAAATTTCTTTTTGCATTTAAAATCTGTAAAATCCAAACTGTAACTCCTGCACCAGTACTTACTGCTAAAACAATTCAAAAGTACAAAAAGCACAAGGTGCACTTTCTCACAGACAGCACGGTGCTGCGAGATACAGATCTGGTTCGGTCTCTCTCTTAGTGCTCATGGCTTGTTGTCATGACGACATGCCTTGTGAGATCATCCCACTTGTGGCGAGAGGCATCGGTGGGTAAGGTTGGTGGCTGGCGCGCGGGGTCGGAAGAAACAAAACATGTTATCTTCTGAGGGGAGCCCCAGTGGAGCAGGGGCAGCTTGGATGCCACCTAAACATTGTTATTTCATCAGCCTGATGGAGAACAATAAGCGGTGTACGTTGCACCACCTGAGCTGGGGTGTCATTATCTACTTCCCCACAATAAACAGCAGCATGTATCCCCCATCAATCTACGTGTCAGGCTGACCATCTGTGTTTCTACGCTGAAAAGGTAATAAGACCAACCCCCGCTGTCCGCTCTCTGGATGCTGAGCCAGATGATCACAGGGAGCAGTTTGTGGTATCTCTGCGGTGGGGGTGGGGGTTGGGGGTTGGGATACGGAGTTGGGGAGCTGGGGAAGGGAGGTTTACAGATTCCAGTAGACCTGAGTCATGAGGATTTCCATGTTCACAATGCTTACTCACTTTAACTCTGCTCCTGTAAGCAAGCCAAGTGAGTTATTGTTCTTTATCTTTGTGTCCTGAGAGGATGAGCCTGCTGCGCTCGCAGTGTTTTAATACCATTAGCACAAGCAGAAACATGCCCAGACAGGTCTGGTCTGCTGCTGCATCTGCATGTCTGTTTTGGCATCCTCCCTCATCATCCACAGCTGTAGGATGGTGTAAGCCCTTTTATTTGAACTGTGTCAATGGACCAACAGCAGCTGGAGCAGCCGGTGTAGGACAGCTGGGGGAGAGGAAGAGGATTTGCATATGAGTGTGGATTAGACTGTCTATAAAAAGCAAAGAAGCTGAATGATAGGGTATCTCAGAAGAAGGCAACATTGAGAGAGAAAAGGTTAACAAGGAGGGTGAGAAGGAAGTGGATGGGCAGGAAACGGAAAGGGATGAAAGAAAGCACAAAAAGAGGAGATTTCAGGAATATAGTCTCATGCCAGAGTGAGATATGGGAGGAAGATTTAGGGATTACTTTAGAGGGTATGTGACTAAAGACGAAGGAGTGCAAAGAGGGTTTGTCAGCATGTGAAAGAAAACAAGGAGGAGTGGATCAACCGAAAATGATCTGTAAGGTCAGAATTTGCTCTCAGAGAAATATTAAGGATCCGGCAAATCCAGCACAAGGGGCGAATCATATACAGACACCAGAACACACAAGTCGCACCTAATGTTTCAGTGGCCATGTGGCCGCGTGCAGAACAGTGACCCTGCTTAGATTAATGCGGGGAAAATTGAGTTTTCGTAAGCAGAGAATTTACTTAACATGCTGCCAATGGCGGCTGAATGAGTTGTGATCTGATTTTTCTTATCACGCTCAATTGAGAGGGAGAAAGCTTTTCGATTCAGCTGCTATTACCCGGCGTTAGATAAGGCGAGGGCAGAGTGGCAGGAATAAGAGCCTGTATCAGATAGATGTATTTTCGCCTGAGCTATTTTTAGTTTAGGAGCTGGCAGACAGTAATATGTTTGAGCAGGTCATTAGCCCCAAAATGAATCTTTGAATATCCAACTCTCTAGAAAGGCCCCTTTTTTATTAAAGTAGAGCAGCCATTGCTGCTCCTCTATGTCTGACAGTACATATGGAAAGTCAGGGACTTTATTTTGATATGTACCAGTCAGAAATTTATCTTTGATCTGCCTGTACTGATTTTAGCTGGATCCGATTCCTTTAATACAAGAGCAGCATTCAAAGTATTTCTTCCAACCATCCTGCCGTGATGGATTATTATTTAACAAGAGACAAAGTCACATTGCAAGAGAGAAAGAGTGTAGTGGCTAAAAAACATGATGTTCCTACTTTAAGGCAAAACAAAAAGTTGAAGCCTTTATGAAGTTACCAAATTCTGAAAAGAAAAACTAATTATGGCTGGAGTTGCTACCAACAGTCACACAAGTTCTTTAGTGACATAAGCTGAAAGGCCACTCGGTTACTTTTCCTGCTTCATATTGTTTGATTAGCTTACTAACTTTCTTTTAACAAGACTGTTAAAAGTCTTGCTCTCTCATGACCTTAATGAAGCTAAGATATGTCTTGAAAAATTGGCATTCTTATTTACAGAAATGCTACTATATGCTTTGTTCCTGTAATAAATAAATAATAATAAAAAAATAAAAAAATCTAAAATTTTCTTTTACATTGATGCCTTACATATTTTTGTCTCCTCAGGTTGATTTTTGAAACTCCATGATCTGTAAAACACTTGAAATGTTCTCCACTCATTAACAACTCCCACAACCAGGGGTGCTTTACACGATCCACTAGCAAACACATCTGTTTGTTTGACTGGAAAAATGTCCTACCAGTCTAAGCTAAGCAAGATCAAAATCATCAGATTCCAGTTGCGAGCCCGTTTGTCTCTGCATGTCTATATTTGCATGGGAATCACAGCGTGGCCTGTCGCCTGTATTATGTCTCCTCAGGAGCATATATGTTATCTTGTATTGCTACTTGAAGGCAAGGATATATGCATTTGATGTATGACAGGTTAACAAAGGCCCCTTTCTCATTTGGCCTCTCCACCTGTGCTCTGACATATCTTTTGATGGGAGGTGGGGGAAGGAAGAGCGCGATAAGACTGAGGAGTTATTGACTCGCGGATGCGGAGCTTCGGCGCAGCTTTTCCAAATCTCTGTGAGCAGACAAAGCTGATTTATGTTGGGACTTCCAGATGTGTGTCACTCTGTGTGCATGTGTTTATGGCAGTGAAGAGAGCATAGTACCCATGGCAACTCCCCCAAAGGCTTTGTGGTTATCTAACGGGGGTTCACATGAATTAAAGCAGCGCCGTTTTAATTGCTATCAGATGAAATTCCTACTAACCTCCAAATCCTCGTTGTTTGAGTGCTTTCCATTCCTGTTTCCTACTATAGATATATTACTGCACTGACACTTTCATGTGTCGGCAGAATGCTGAAATACTGAATGCTGAGAGGGAATTAGGCTGCAGCCAAAATGAAATTATTAGGGTGTCTAAAGGGGGAAAAAAGGATGCTTAGGATGCTTAAATCTGTATCATTGCAGCTCATTTCATGGCTCACTAGAGAAGGAGACTTATTAATACAGAAGCTGCACGCCGAAAACAGTTTTGTTCTGTTTCTTGCCATAGTTATTGAGCAGTGGCTTTATTGTTCTGGAATTAGTTCCGTCACAGTCAGCCTGCTGGAGCTTCTAATCCCAGAAGTCAGAAGCGCTCAGACTTAAATCAGAAAACTTAATCCTATATTTTCATAAATTTGCCTTTGATTTTCATAATGATTACATTTTTGCTTTTTCAGAAGAGACACATTTTGTACTTCCTCCCCTCGTGATGCATTGAAGTTGCAGATAAACAGCTCTAAAATGCAGGCACGATGAATCAGATGCGACAGAAATGTGCCTGACCTTCATCTTGTTCTGTTTGCAGAGTGCCTACCCCTGTTGAGTGAAGCCCTACCTGCATATTAGTCATCTCCAACCAACTCGGCGGTGGTGCCATGCCTTCGTGTAAGCCAGACGGAGTTCTGGCACAGTCCAGGCGAACCATCCTTGGCTTCTGCTTCTTCTCATCTCCCCTGTGTCTGTTGCTGCCTTTGATTATCCTCCTAACCAGGCCATGGGACAGCTTGTGTGAAGCACTAGGTAAAATAATATATCTACTTCTTCCTTTTTTTTTCATTGTGTCTTTGTCATTTTAACATCTGACAATCAAAAAGTAAATGAGATGCATACAAGCACGTCTATATATAAATGTGTAAGTAGGGGTGCTCACTCTGTGGGTGTCATTCGAGGAGTGAATCCTGTCCTGTCAGTACATCAGCTCTGAACTGTGGCGTTGTTAATGTGTTTTGATAAGGCGGGAGGTCCCATCAGCATGTTTCTCATCATCTTCTTGATTACAACATCTCAACACATTTCCTGCCTCAGTGGTTTACACACAGAGACACACACCAAGAATTTATCAGCCAGGCTTTCTATCAGTGTTCTGAAATTTGCACCAAGCTGAAGTTTATTTTATATTTTCTTTTGATGGCAGATAAGATATAAGGCTAAATATGGAACCTAACACCTCTCAGCGTTTAAAATTGGAAATAGTGCTTCTTTTTTTTTTTTTTTTTCAATTTTCCTCCTGTCCAACTAACTGTGTGTTCAGGGTGAATTGATGCATCCTACTCACAAAATGAGACATGATATTTGATTCACAAGTTGAGATTTTATAGAAATATTTTCCGGAAAACTAAGAATCACATTTTTTGGGGGGAGAAGGGGTTCACAAATTGAAAAAAATATTCACGAATTACAAACTGTTGTATAGATTTATAGAAATCTGTTTGACCACTCTATGTGTTAAAGTTTTTAACCTACCTAATGCTAACGAAGACATGGGTGAGTTCATGGTATCAATGCATACTAGGATTTTAAAAAGCTATTGTTTCAAAGTAACTAAATAAATGTTCCAAAATTTTAGAGTCCTTCTAATGACATTCCACGCCTGTTCTACACTAACATGGAAACACAAAGAGAAAAAAACAGAAAAAGGCTCCGGATTAAAACC
Organism: Brachyrhaphis roseni; assembly: GCA_903066815.1. NCBI lineage: Eukaryota > Metazoa > Chordata > Actinopteri > Cyprinodontiformes > Poeciliidae > Brachyrhaphis > Brachyrhaphis roseni. The sequence continues at coordinate 12,964 of CAEFZY010007651.1, read as the reverse complement.
ATGCTGGCGTGACATTTTGTTTTCTGATCTTGTCTGGATGTTTCATGTCATCACAGATGTTACCTGGCTTTAGGTTTTAGATTAATGGGATTTTGAATGATATTTATGACAAAGTTTTACTCTCAAAAATGTTGTTCCACTGAGACCGGTGTCATCAAGCACTTTTTTAATCATATAACATCCTCATTATACGGTGTGACTCTCATCACATCCTTTTGCAAACACACAAGAGAGCCAGTGCCCTACATAGTTTGTAGATCATTCTCCTCTGCATTCACTTAAATTTATACAAGTGAAAACTAGTAAATTTGCATTTTATTATTTGAAGCACAAATTCGGATGGGATGTACATCAACAATCTGCAGTGTGTTTAAGTACGTACGTACATTTTTGAAGTTTTTTTTTTTTTTGTGGAATTAATTAATCAAAATTAAAGTATTAAACTCCCAATGCTAACTTTCACTAATGAAGTAAAGGTTTTAGAAAACATAAAAATAGTGAATCATCCCTTTAGTTTAGTGCTAATACTAAGCTTGGAAAAAATACAGTGCCATTAGCAGCTACTTATTAACCATTTGTAATATTCTCACAGTTTTTTATGAGCCAGTTGGACTCACTCTTTTGTTGTTGTTTCTGTCAAGGCAGTCAAACAACTCAAGAAACAACAACAATTTTTCCTATTAGAAATTTTTTTTTAAAATGTGTCCAGCTTAAAGCACACACCCTCACACCTAGTATAATGATACCCTAATTATATTAGCTTATAATACTTGTACAGACAAAACTGTTTTCCAACATTTGACAAATTATCGGGGTCGTTTCAAACATAAGTCAACCCAATTCCAGATTTAGATTTGATCTAAAATATTTTCTTTTCCAAATAAAAAGGAGAACTTAACTTATTAAATAATGTCAGGTTTTTGCTAACAAATTCTGGAAAGGTTCATGGTAATTTGGTTTCTTATTTGCTTTCTTGTTTCAAATTATGCTTTTAATGTAATTTTCTTTCTCCCAAAAGATAACAAAAGGAATTCCAGTTTATTTTATTATCTTTGTATCACTGGCTTTATTTTTTTCTCTCTCTTTTTTTTTTTTTTACACTTTTGAGCATGAGATGAAAACAAGTTTGACAGCAGTGAGGCACAAACAGGAGAAGATACATTATTAAAACTGGCTTTAGGGCTTGTGAGACCAAAGCTGGCTGCTCTTAATACATTTGCCTTTGGTACTGTTATTTAAGGTCGAACAAATTGAAACATTTGATAAGAAATTATCCTCGGACCGAACACTTCGGAAAAGAAAAATATGTGGACTGATTATAGTTAGACCTGAGGAAAACTCTGACTTCCAATTATGTTTTTTGTTTGGTTTTTTTTGTCACTTGGCATGACAAAAACACTGAGACGTTGTGCCTTGTTACGTCTGAGCTCAGCAGTTGTCAATCTCTCTGGTGAGTGATTACAAGTCACAAAGGTGTTCCATTAAAACCCGACCAGTTGTCCGTCAGTGGCAGACCATGGCAGTGAAGAAAATTTTTTTTTTAATTATTATTAAAAAAGACAAGGGTCCTTATTAGACCTTTATTTCCCAAGAACATCCTGATCGTAACAAGTTTCTGTTGAGTGCAAATCCATTCAGAGCCGTAGCCTTCGAGGGCTTTTCCCAGCTGTCAGAAGAGGCTTAAGTGGTTATTCTGCTAGTGGGATCAGTTTTGCACAAGGATTGGTGCGTTTAAGAGAACATAGAAAACATTTCGGACTCAACACAAAGCCAATGAAAAATACCCACATTCAAGCCCTGAGTCTAACATGGAGTTCCTGTGTAATAATCCCACAGACAGGAGGAAGCTGCTTTCTACAGTGACGACTATTTTTTTCTTCTTTTTTTTTTTTTTAATTTCTATGGCACTCATGTCATTGGCACAGGGAAGGTGCAGTTTGCTTCATGTTGTGTGTGTTTCTGAGGGTCTAACAGGCATAAAATAACCTGCTCCGGCATCTAAATATGGGAAGGATAAATTTGTTCAGTCAGATTACTCACTATGCGCTTTATGCTCCTTCCTGCTCAGGATTATGGCAAGCATAAAATGAAACCGCGTTATTTCTGACATGCCAAACACACGATGTAGCAAGCAAAGGAGAAGGCTTTTTTTTCGGTCACAGCATTTTTCTGGTTCCTGTCAAGGCTTTGTAGAGAAACTGGAAAGTGTTTCGTCTGGCTATTTAAAAGAGAAAGGAGTGGGAAGAGAATTAGACCCACTATCTGCCTGTTAATATTTGATAGACAGATGTGTTTCCCCTCTCCCCCACCATTTTCTTAATATTATTGTTGTTATCATTCCTACCATGTCTTCAATCAACACAGTACGACCTCGCCCACCTAGACACAGGGGAGGAGGGAACCAGGTTGCTATGGTAAGGGTCATCCTGACTTCGCCCTGATGGATAGCAGCGATTCGGCAGTTGAAGAGGAGTGAAGCTGGGCACCATGGCAACAGGCCACAGACAGATATCGAGGGGTGGATGCGTGAGGTTGTTTTACCGGTCTGACTCAGCTTCTGCGAAAAGTGTAGGTTCAGTACTGTTGGTTCAATATCACACTTGGAAATTGCTGTTTTCTTGCAGAGGGCAACTGCAGTGCCTTAAAACGTCTCACATTCCTGCAGTAATCCCTGAAAATATCCTCTTGAATTCCTCCACCAAGAGGAAGTAGACAGCGGAAATGCCAGTGCCGTTTATTAGGATCATCGCTCTCCGCAATTCCAAATCCCCCCACAGGTGTGTGGCGCTCTACAGGCACAAAAATCATGCCTCTGGTATTAATACATTTAAGCCAATTACATGCTGTGAATCTTCAGCCAACACTTCTCCTACCTGTGAAACGCTCATGTGGGATGACAGCCTGTGCTGCATACAGCTCTGTGTTGTCCTGCCGGAGAGAGAGAGAGGGGTGGGGTTGGGAGTAATGGGGGGTAGGAGGGCGTAAAGAGAGAGAGATGTTCCTATGAAGCCCGAAGCCCAGACCCATCTTTTATTTATGACCCACAGGAAGTCCTTCAGCTTGTCCTCTAGATGATACCCAGGAAGTAAGCACAATGGCGCAGCCGTCAGGACACAAGTCAGTCTGACCAGTCCCTGAAAGTGAAATAGGGCGTGGATCAGCAGGAGTTGCTATTTCTGCCTTAGCGGTTGATTTGATTTCCTCCAAATATTACTTTTCATGTCTGGGTTTTGTTCAGTTGTTTTGTTTCTTTGCTTCATCCCATTTCTCACTCTTCCTTTTCTTCTCTCCTTCCTGCTTTGCAGCTCCACCGAAGTTTACCAAAATTCCCACAGACCAGATCGGAGTGTCAGGGGGTGTGGCATCATTTGTGTGCCAGGCCACTGGCAACCCCAAGCCAGCCGTCTACTGGAACAAGAAGGGCAAGAAGGTCAACTCCCAGCGTATCGAGGTGGTTGTCACAATGCACAATGATGAGCTCTCACATGAGCTAACATTTACTTCAGTGAATAAATAGGCTAGAATTTATACATCTGTGTGGGGTGAACAATCTACATTTAATCATTTTAGAGTTATAAACCTCAAAAGTCTTATCAAAATCAGCCATTTTAAAGGATAAAATGGCTGATTTTATCCTTTTAAAGTACTTTGCTTCATACTGAGGGATCTTTATCTCCTCATTCTTTTAAAGGTAAATTGTGACATTTTTGAATATTTGTCAAATTCAAATTTATCTGAGAATAGTTGCAATTGAACTATAACTTTTAGAAAACATCAACAGGTCTAATCTTTCACAGCTTCTATTATTCTCCATCCAAACTTAAGCTAATTGAAAAGTTAATGCTGTGAAACACAGAGACGCTCTCATGCTTATTCAGTAAACATGAAGCTAGAGCCTTCACTTGATTAGGATTCTAAGATGGCTCTGACTAAAGTAGAATATAAATAAATAAAAATCTGGCAGCATTCTGAGGAACATTTTTCTGTCTTACCTTGAATGACTCATGTATTTTTCAAGTAACAGATCTGCAGTAGCTCAGTTGACATTGCATCTGGACTGATTTCTATCCAATCCATGCTTTTCAAACAAACAAAAAAAGAAAATCTCTTGTCTACATTCTAATGTAGATCTTTTGTATTGTTTCTAACTCTGATCATTTGCCAAATTACATTTTTTAAAATATATTTTAGACTAAGAATCAATATTTTACAAACCAGTTTGCTCCAGTTGTTTTTCTACATGCTTTCCACATACTGTCTGCTTTATCGCTGCAGTAGAGTTGAGATGCAGGCTGTCCAGCCTTACACCAGTATCACAGCAGATGCAAAACATGCATGGATGAAAATACACCACAGAGAGCCACAAGTCCTGAGAAAATTGTTGACCCTTCCCCTGTCCCCAAAAACAGAACAACATCTGACTGTCAGCAAGGAGCTTCTTTCTAAACAGTTTCTGAATATGAACAGATGTGGTCCCAATCACATTGTTTTGTATCTGCTTTGTGTCTCAGTCATGTTCAATCTATGTTTTTTTGGTAGCTGTAACTCCTGCAACTAGTCCCACAGCTTGTGATAAAGTTACATAGAAAATCTCCTCTCTAGTGTTTTTGGTTCTATTGGGGTTAGTGTTCCAACTTAGGCACCACAAACACAAATTACCTTTTCAAAAGTTGCATCAGTGACTTCCCAAAACCATAACCTATTCTTATGCTAGCCTATTCTTATGCACACGCATACTGTATTGTTGTGGAAAAAACTGTAGGTTTACACTTAGATGTAAAAACGTTTCTGCTTTGTGCAATTAGCTAAAATTGTGTGCCTGCTTTCCTATCTGCCCTTCTGCTAGTATCATTACAGACAACGCTTATCTTTCAGAATCCCAGTCATTTTGTTCTAGATATAGTTTACATTAGTAAGTATGTTAGAACCATTTTAAGGACAGATTATCTGTTCCTTGCAATTTGAGAATTAGAAGGTCATACAAACGCAGGCCTACCTCTGTTTATTTCCCCCCAAAGTCTGCCTGAGAACTGATTCTTTAAAGAGGCAGTAGCATTAAAGCCAGAAGGATACCAAAAGCTCTACAGCGGTTTTAAATGAGGCTTACTGTTTATTTCTTGGGCTGCTTTGACCTTTTTTTGTCACTGTGAAGTAGAAATCATTCTGTTAAAGAGGCAGACCTGTAGAGTGGTAATTGGTGACCTTTACAGATCCGGAATAATCATTATTTTATACTTTGAACAGAATAAGGCTTGCGGTGTATTCCAGCTGCTAAAGTAAACTAATGACTCCATGACTTCAGCATGACAGATTAACGAGAGTGATGTCAATTTTCTCAACTAACCTCTGGCAGAGTGTGAATGAGTAGCACATCATTTCAAAATCTTGATTAGAACAGAGCAATTCAAATGTGCACAATTTTATTTGAAACTCACGGAATAATATCAAACAAAAAGGTAAATGCTGCAAACGAAAGAGTGTGAAGGACGTTTTTCATTTCTAGATAAATCGAGGTCTAACAGTGAAGGAATGTGACTTAACTGATTCTAAAGACTTCATTTCAAACAGGAAATCCGGATCGCATTGTTCTTGGTAAGTACAGTGTTTGTGCAAGCTACTGACCACCAGCCTCTGGAGCATATTTACAGGTACATAATGTATTTAATGATTCACTGAAATAGTCAAGTGTCTCAAAAAATCTGCTGTCATGATTGTCAAAGACGACACTCTCAAATATGGCCACCCTACAGTTCAGAAAAGAAGGGGATTCCTTCTTTACTGTTAGAGTTGAAATGCTAACTCTGCTGTGACTAATATATGCTACTCTGTAAATCCTGTGGCTGTCCAGACCATAGAGTTTGACGGAGGTGCTGGAGCCGTGCTGAGGATCCAGCCTCTCAGAGCTCCTCGAGATGAGAACGTCTACGAGTGTGTGGCACGCAACAGCCAAGGAAACAACACCACCACTGCAAAGCTGGATATTATCAGAGGTAAACACACACGTTTAGACACGGACGGACTTCTCTTTCAGCTTGACACGTGTGTCCTCTTTCGGCCCTGCAGCCACCGGGATGGAGGTTGTAGATGTGACAGTGGAACAATGCCACACCCCACCTTGCACATCAGGCTGCAGCAAGCTGTTCTTTTTATAGTCCTTTGGAGTGCAACCGAGCATGAACTGGCCGAAGTGAGGGCCAGCTAGTCTGTTGGCTCTGGGGCATTTTAGCGTTCCAGCTTGCTCTAATCATTCCGCTTCCTGGCCAGAGTGAGGGTGTTAATCTAATGTTGACTGTCTTCTTGCAGGGAAGCCTTAATAAGGTTTTGCCCTACCAAGATTTGAGCTTAAGTTACAACATGTGGCTCTTAAGGCTACGATCTGAGCACTGGCCATTCGCCCAGCACAGCTGGATTGGGTGAGGAAAGAGAGGGTGGCTTTTCAAACGGTTGTTCAAACAAGAGAAGTCATTGGATTAGGCAATGCTTTAGCAAGCAAGCCTTTATTACCAGGAGTAATTCAGTTGTGGACGAAAATTGGAGTGGGAGCTGGTCAAGGAGAGGTGAGAGGAGTTATAATGGAGGGATGAGGAGGTTGGAGGGAGTTGAGCAAACCAAGAGGATTGTGAAAAACAATAGAAATGAAATGGGATGTCAGCGGAGATTGGGTAAGGAGGGGGGTGCAGAAGATGGATGAGGACTGTGGAGCTGGCAGGGCTATGTAGTAAGCAGAAGGCTGGTAGCCCAGGGAATAGACTCCTGTCCATCTGTTACTGCGCCCATCATCTCTGCACACATAGCCCCAATCTAAAGCACATTACCACAGAAGCTGCACCTCAAGGGTCAGCCTCCATGTGCGTGTGTGTCTGTGTTTGTGAGTGGCTCTTACTTTGGTAGCATGATCTTTTATTTCTCTTAGCTTCTTCTCTAGTGTCAGGATGACATTCGTATTTTCTCGTTGACTATAAAAATACTCTGCCTTCGCTAGTGCAGGCTATCATTAAGTGAAGTAATATTTACTTTTATTAAGAGCCGGAAAAATGTAAACGCTGAATCACCTGCATGCGGGCTTCAAGAGCGCTCATGGCTGTAGTAGACAATACAGGATGATGTTTAGGTACTATAACTTTGGGGCAAACAGCACAAACATGCAGCACATTTGCATCAATTAGGTGTTTGCAGTGACCATCTAACATTTCGCACATTGAGGTGGTGTTGTCATGGAAATACACAGATTGCGTTTATTTAAGGAAGAAGCATTTTAGAGAAACAAAGGGAAAAAAAATGCATGTTATTAATGACAGGGTGTGAAATTTTAAAAATGTTATTTAACTTGAGGTGAGAGCTACACATTTTAAGTTTTTAATGTTAAAATCTATTTGGATATGCTTGTAAAATCGAACATGCCTACAGATTCTTCCCTGCGGCTCTTCCTGTTTGGTTGCATCAGTCCCGTAAAAGTGTCGTGTCATCACTGTTCCATATGTCCTCCAGCGCAGCCAGCAGGAAATTAGCTGATGTATTGCTGGAACCATCTAGTATATTGCTATGGTTAACTGTTATATAACTGTTGCAGTTATATTCTTGTGTTATTCAAAGGTTGTCCCATTGCCCTTAATAAAAAAAAATAAAAAATCTTCACACATACTCATATTTAGTGTTGTAGTTAATAGAATAAAGGCTTCATAAATCCCTGCTTAATTTTGCAATTCAGTTTTGATCAGTTTACTTATTGATCTAGAAATGATCAATTGCAGTTCAGACTCAGACGGGTTTCATGCTGACAGGTGATAGTGCTGCTAGAGGCTGACCGTTAGCCATCTGCAGCACTCAGTCTCAATTTGTCTGAAACTCTGTCAACATTTCACATTTTCTGCCAACTAAACTGTAAGAGTCCTGATTAGAACAGTGGGGATGATACTAAGAATCAACAGTATGCATTTTTATTCAGTGTAAAAAAAATAAATAAATAAATAAATATATATATATATATATTGTTGTTTTTATGACCTTCACACTAAATACTGAAAAATCTGTATGTTGTTCATGCTATTTAATTCGAAGCTAACTCCCATTAAATTTAGGAGTTGATCTAAAAATCTGGCCACAAGTAATGAGTGAGTCCTCGAAAGCATCTTCAGGGGTAGAGATTCTCCAATCCAAAATTTATAGCATAGGATCCTGATGTCTACATTGGAAATATCTAATAACACTGATTTTTTTTTTTGTTCCAAAACCTGTCCTTAATCGTTTTGTGTTGTTTATGGTCTGCTAGCCAAACTCTTAGAATCTTGTGAATATGTTTAGCTGCATTCTTCCATAATAAACCTCAGAAGGATCCTCTCATGCCTATATTCATATCCGTCTCAGCTTCAAAGCTGCAAAATCTGAATTACAAACTGCTGAGATGAAGGCCGGGGGGAGGGGGCCCGGGTCTTAATGTCTTCAGATTGTAGCAGTGGTTTAGAAAAGCTTCCGCTGTCAACCTCCTGGCCTTATTTGTATGTAAAGTGTTAGTAAAATGGACTAAAAAGCCTCTACATCCAGCAAGAAAATCACTCAGTGTCATTTAACAAACCTTTCTGCCTTGAACGGTCATTAATTATTTATGAGCGGAGACGACGTTACATGTGTACATGAGCGATTAAGAACATTCATTTCAATTCAGCTTTATTCATTTTGCACTTTTTATATGCTTGTAAAAGACAACACAAGCAAGCTGAACAAGAAAACCTTCGACATGAAATAAATAGATCCTGAGGTTAGGCAATAGAAAGTCAGTTAGGCAAAAGGTTTACAAAGACTAAGCTTGATTTCCAATAGAAGCAATAACATTAAACTACAATATAAAACAGTTAAAATAAGAAGCTAAATAAAAGTTTTAAGTCTGTTAAACCAAACAAATGGGCTATAGGGGGAGTTCAATAAAATATGCAGCACAATTGAGTGAGAACAGGTATACTATACAAAAGCTATGTGTGATAGGGATTTTTCCCTAGGAGATTTTTGAGCTTTGTTTTAAAAGATTGAAGTGTATTCATGTTTCATATTGAAGGCAGGAAGGATTCTACAGGAAAGGGGCCAGGAAGCAAAAGCTCTACCTCCTACTCATGACTTGAAAATTCTGTGAATGACAAGTTGATGTCATGTTGAGAGTGGACTGCTCTTGTGAGGTGGTAGGCATAAAGTCTCCCTGGTCTTTAGAATCTTGATGAGTAAGATAATATCAGCTACAGGTAGAAATCATTTTTATATATGATTTTATATATATATATGAAAAAGGACATTTTACTTGCCACCTCGGGAAGTTCTTCCTCACAACAAGGGTATGATTATTGGTTTTATGTCTGATCATTTAATAGTACCTGATGCCCTTGCAGTCAGCACTGCACTTTAAAATAGATCATGCCATCCAAAAGTGCTTTAAGTGCAGAAAATGTGCAAAAATGTTGCTTGAGTCAGACTTTAAAAGAAATGATTCATTGTGGAAAAGGCTCACTAACCACTGAGTTAGAAAGAAGGCTTTCCATTACTGCTCAAAATGCCTTCCACTCCCGTCTTTTTATTTTCTGATGCATTTCATCTCGCCTTTTTATGTCTGTTGACTGAGACTAATAGGAAAAGCCGTGCAGTTGAACAGGTTTGCTGTTGGTCATAGGATGCTTGCTGCTCCTCCTTTACAGTAGGTTACCTAATGGAGAGAGATGTGAGATGCTAGGTGGTGGGGGGTTTTCAGCGCCATCCCCATCATCTGCTTTTCCTTTGGCCCACAGCAATATCCCTTCCTAATTTCTCCCCTTTTGTTTTATTCATCCTTTCATCTTCTCCAGACCCTTACTGTCTCTCAGGTTTTGTTTTTTAACTCCTCCTGTTGCATTTTTCAAGCCCCCCATGCATCTTATGGGGCTGCATCTTAACTGCTCTTTTCAATGGACGCTGCACTTGTGTCGTTCTGCCTTCGGGAGACAGAAATATCCGCAGCTCTGCATGTTTGAAAACCTCTGGTGGGCGAGAGATTCTCATTACTGCGGCGCCTCATGCACATGCATGCGCGGACGGCCTTCGCGAGTGCGTGCGCTTGCGTGTGTCCGCAGGACTTCATACTTCATGTCTGTGTGTGAATGTGCACATTGGGAAGAGTAATCCTGATTATACTCACCTCCCAATGTCCCATTTTAGGAGAACGGAAGGTGAGGAGCAGGAAGAGGAAAGAGCGTGAGGGGAAAAAAGAGAGAGTGAGAGAAAGGGAATAGGGAGGAGAGATGTTCTGTCACTTCCCTCTCTATGAACAGCAGTCACATCAGTGACTCCCCCCACCCTTCTTCCCACCTCCCCTCAAGCCCCAGGCGTCAGCTGCATTGGCAGGCCGGCGGCTCAAACAGCATTTGAGTCTGAAACAACAGAGAGTATCAACTCAGCTTGCAAGAGGATTATGCTCCTTGAGAGGAGAGCTGTCTCTTTCATCACATGCCCCCATCTTTACTCTTTTTCTTTTCTTCTTCTGTTTTCTCTGTCCCTCTCTTTCTTCCCCTCACCCCGCCATTCTTTCCTGCTTTGTGTTCACCGTAGTCCCGTTGTACGTGTTTGTTCCTCACTCTGGTGAAGCAGGAGGCCGGGACAGGCCCGGCGTTTTTGCATGTGACAGATCCATGAAGTCCAGAATCTGCATTGTGTTGTGATCCATTATCATAAAGGTTTATTAGCATTTATAGTGCTCCCCCTCAGTCCTCGTTCAGCCTTTGGGAGTCAGTGCATTACTGTCTCTGAAGACTGCTGAGTGCTGGCACATTAATCCTGAATCAGGCAGCCTGAGATCAGCTTTTATGCACATTTCCCTCTGAAATAACCTGAAATATGAATAGCCAACCTGTTTCTGAGCAGAGTAAGTATGTGTGCGTTTGTGTGCGTGGCAGAAGGAGGGTGGGATTACAAAGCGACACAGAGAAATAAAATCTGGATTCCTGTTTGTTTGTTTGCATCATATGCATTATGTGTTTGACTCATTGCGTGTTTGCGCACGCTTGAATGTGTGCTACCACAGCACAACTACCGTCTGTGTATATGAGCACACGGACACACAAATTGCATATTTGCCCAGATCCGGCTGGCTCCGCTGACTGGTTTTGGGCACCAGGCCTGATTGCCCTTCTGCAAACATAACCAGGCCAAAATGTACACTCTCAACCTCTTCATGCACACAAACACACACACAAAACACAAAGCTCCAGGGAACAATGCTGCTCAGAGCTTGCCAATGCTCCCCGAAAGCTCTGTTGACACTCACACTGTGTTTTTGTGTACACATGGCGCATTTTTCCGTTGGCCATCTTTATCAATTTAACCAGGAGGTAGAAAATAAGCTTGACTTTTGTGCTGCGGTGTTTACGTTTGATAAATGATTCATTTGGTGAAAAGTGTGATCAAGGCCATGCCCGCAGTATCTATTTCAAGCGGTCGCTGACTCACCCAGGAATCTGACAGAGTACCTGTAGCTCCCGATTCGCATCTCCAGTGAACTGTGCTTAAGAGTTCAGTACAACTCTCTGTCTGCTGCTTTATCCGCATCAACAGCACAGTCTGCTGTATGTTTCAGTCTGCCCTTTTTGTCTGTTGCTCTGTTGAATTCATTAACAGTCTGCCTGTTCTGCCACACTTTGCCCTTTGCTTTAGAGACCTGACTTCTTTAACACATCACAAGGAATTTATTATTGAGATTATATTCCTTGTCTCTGTTTTACCAGCTTTAGAGCGGGCCACAACACATCACATCACTATTTTCCTTACACTTTACAATTATGAACTACTTTGTGCTGGTACAACACATGATTTCCCCCAAAGTTATTTGAATTTTTTCATCAAAATGTAAGAAAAAAATATCTAGGGGTATAAATACTTATACAAAGCCATTTTTCATTTGTTTAAAGGGTCGAGCTCAGCCACAGCACATAAAGAGCAGTGCTACAACAGATATGATGGATTTGTGACCACCTGGCCATGTTTTGACTCCATCTCTGGTCAAAACAGATATGGACACTTTGCCCTTTGCAAAGTCTTTCAGATTATCCTTGGGTTGGAAAGCATGTGAGGTCTTGTGTTGCACTTTGGCGCTTTCAAATTTTTATTTTTATTGATATAAAATAAAACTACATTGTTTAGTTTTTTTGTATTATTTATATAAATCACAAATTCATCTGTGTTTTTTCTCCACATGTTTACATATTATTTATTACTGGACACAGAAAGTTAAAGTCAACTCATTTTTCCTTGTGTGTTGGAATTTTTCTTACCTGTGTTAATAAAATAATTGCGAAAATGTGAACGCCAATTAACAAAGTTAAAAAAATTCAAAATATTGAGGATCAATCTCTTTCAAGCAGTTCATAGTAAACATTAAAAAGAGGATCATCTCTGAAAATAAAAGGATTTCAACTTGGGCTTTCAGCACATATAAACCATACAAATTCACACTTTATATATTAGTTACATGTTTTGGTTGTTGGTATTTTGAGGAAAGAGTCTAGGTATTTTTGTGAAATGTTAACATAACAACATGAACAGTCATTATTTTACTTCAGTTATGACCAATCATAATAATAGCACAATAATAAATATAAAGCTACTTTCATATAAGTTAGCAGATATGCATTTAACACAGTTACATTAATATTTGCTATTTTTTCTTTCATGAATATGTACCGTATTTTCCGGGCTATAAGTCGCAGTTTTTTTCATAGTTTGGCCGGGGGTGCGACTTATACTCCGGAGCGACTTATGTGTGGAAATTTACACATCATTATATCATATGTTATTTTCACACTAAACCGCAAGAGGGCGCTCTAGGCCTGTGTTATTCTACCTTCGGAGAGGTAGAAGAAGTTAGCCGAGCTGTTTACAGCGACACTGAGGACGAAGATTTCATTGCGTTTAGTGATTTGGAGTGACACGGATGGTTCGGTAAACTTGTTAGCAT
>CAEFZY010007647.1:0-17132 GCA_903066815.1 Brachyrhaphis roseni | reverse complement strand
CTAGTTTCTTCAAAGTAGCAACCTTTAGCTGTGATTACTACTTTGCACACACTCTGCATTCTCTTGATGAGCTTCAACAGGTAGTCACCTGAAATGGTTTTCACTTCACAGGTGTGAAGCCCTGTCAGGTTACTAACATAATAAATCTACAATTTTCATAGTCATGAAAATAAAGAAAACCCTTTGAATGACTAGGTGAGTCCAAACTTTTGGTCTGTACTGTATTACTGTTGAAATTTGCAATAACACCATCAATGATGATCAACATACATTTCTTGACGCTTTTCTGTCTTTAACATAAGACATTGTGTCCAACTGACCATATGGTGTCAATAACTGTGTACAGACGACCCTGTGAGGATAGTATCCCACCAAATATTGCATCCATGTAATCCTGCAGAGATGACTGTGATTCAGCAGATCTAATGGCAACTCAAGCCTATCAGGATGACTCACAAAAGACTTATGTGGTTCTTGGGATTTTGTTTTATTTATCAATTATTTTCTGTTATTAGTGAAGTAATTTGTCACTTTGTCTTCTTCATTTAATCAGGAAAACAGAGTACTTTAAACCTCTGACATCTTTTTTGTCTTGGAAATTAGACTTCAAAATTGTTTTTTTTTTAAAAAACTCAGCAGTAGAAGCCCAAAAATGTAAACGGCTATTTTGCTATTAATCTGAGCTCATTTTCATCCTGCTCATCCTGCTGTTTAATGCCACTGTGGGAATACACCATACTCAGCTAAGACCATATTAACGTTAAAGACAACACTCTCAAGATCTGTTTGCACTAATTGTATTCCTGTAATTAAACGCAATGTCCGTTGCAGTGTGGAACAACACAAGTACAAAACATATTTCACAGGAACATGACTATTTCTGTTTGTGTTAGGTTTAGGGGTTTATGGAGTTAGGGTTAGCCAATTATTGTAGATTTGTATCTTAAATAAGTTCTAGGTCATTCATCTGAACTACTGGCTTCTTCTACCAGATGTACTTTAAATATTAGTTGCATCTGAATAATTTTAATCATGTTTGACCTTCCTTATGAAAGCATAAGTTTTGACACTCTTTGTACTCCAAAAAGTTTTCCCCATGTACAGAAGAAAATGTTTGGATTAGCATTTTTTTTCCAGATGTCATCAGAAGTTTTGTAAAGTTATGCTTATCCATTCAGTAACTTACAAAAGTACTAAAGAGAAAGAAATATATGCAAGGCCGTATGCAAAATTAACATCCCAAACTCTGCTGAAAGTTACTGTCTGCCGTATAAAGTTGAATTCATTTTGTTGATGGATCTGGCCGTTGTTTCAATGAGAATTTCCTCTAATTCTAATTGCTGTATTTATTCCAAATGGTCTAATGAACAAAAGGTGTGAGTTGAGTTCCAGTTATCGCTGAATCTGTTGATGATGCTTACAGCTAAAGGCTGTATAGAACTTGCTGGAACTTCAGATGAGTCTCTGCAGACGTGAAGGTCCTTAATGAACGAGTGCAACGCGCTGCAAATTCGAGGCGGCCCTTTGTTATTTCTCCAAGTCCTTAAAACATCCAAAACACCAGAGTGTTTTGAGCAGAAAACCTTCACAGAGGCAGAAACAGCTGACAGAGAGCAACACCGTTGACAAGGCAGGCATGAAGCTGGCAGTCCTTCCAGAGACGGCAGGATCGCTCCTGATTTTGCTCAGCACACGGCTTGCAGTTAATGATTGTGGATGTCGAGTGGAACATATTTCCCCCTGGAACAAATGGATCCAGTCATTAAGTCTTCTAATGAGAGTGGAGGGTTCTTCCCTCAACCCGTATGTGGGCCAGCGCTGCTTTCCTACTGTTTGCTAATTGTTGCTTACCTTCAGCAAACGTGGCTAGTCGTCAGACCGTAAACAACAGCCTCTCACCAGCATGTAAAGCCGGGCCGTAAATGTGTTTACTGCACCCTGGTTCGTCATTGACCATGGTACCAAGGATATCCTTGTGCTGAGGCTCTACCCGTCCTCCTTCCCCGCTCCCCCGCCCAAACCCTCCGGTCTTTGTTGTTCGGTTATGTGTAGCAATTTTCCGCATCCCAGAATGCCAGACGTCTTCTGAGGAAAATAAGTAGCAGAGGTGACTGGTGTAATAAAAAGCAGTCACAGTGACTGTTCTTTGCTAGACCCTTCGAGGCCTAACAAATGTCGCAGAGATGCGGGCCAGAAATATTTCACGTGCAAATCTAGTTCTGGAATGTTGTGTAAAAAAGTACCTGAGAATTTGTGTTTCATCATTCACTTCTTTGGAGTTATCAGAACTGCAGACACAAGGCAGAGTGTGTGTAAAACTCAGCTGCCCTCTGAATATCCCTCTCGAGTTCAGACTGCTAATTTTGGCTCAGTCGTTTCACCTCTAACTAATTGAACGGCAGCCAATCAAACCAACCAATCAGGAGAGACATTGTTCAGCCATGTGAAGATTCCCACAGGAAATGACCAGCTCTGCTAACCAGGTTGTTGCACATGAAGGTCTGAAAACAATGAGCAATTTTTTATTTATTTATTTTTTCATAAATCAGTTTGATTGCAAATAAATACAAGTACTGTCCCTTTGATTGATACTTGATTAGGCTTCTTTAATTTCTACAAATATGGATGTTAAACAAAACCATAACATTTGCCATATTTAGAGCCAAACAAGAAGAGACTAAGCTATTTTTTACAAATCTGGGAGCAAGAAGATGTTCAACTAACACCTAAGTAATTTCTCAGAACAATTCCAGCTTGTTCTAAATAAATAGTAAATTAAGCAGAAGTTTCCATTGCAAATGTGTGCAAATATCCCACTAGTGTAGAAAAAATAAAAATTTTACACTTGCAGTGTTTCCATTAAATAAGAAACGCAATTCAAATCACACACGAATGTTTGTTCACATGATCATTTACTAACATGACACTGCGATTCTACCAACTACTTCCTGTTGTCTTCCTTTTTTTGATAAACAGGATTTTTCAAAAACCAATTAAATCACATAAATTTGTTGACGCGATGTCATTAAAAGACATTTCGCACTATCGTCCTACAGCTACTTCCTGTCAACGTCTTCTTTGTGGTTTTCTCCAGTGGTAACATCCAGTTGATCAAGTGACTTGTGTGATGAAGAAAATGTTTCCATCTGAGTTTTCCAAAATAAACCAACTTCAAAAAAAGCTACCTCATCCTAGCAGCAAAACTTTTGATCAAAATTGGACATTTTTTTGAAATTGGAGTGTTTCCACTGAGCAAATTTATTATCAAAATGTCAAATTGCATGATCAAATAGTCAATAGAAATGCTAGCGACCGAAGGTGAGAAACCAGAGGTAAAATGACTTGTGTTCATGAGGAAATAAGTGGCCTTTTTTGATGCTGAAATGTTTTTATATACCACAGTTTGTGAAAGCATCTAACGAAATGTTTCGCAAAACTTCACGCTTCCTCACCTGTGTGACGCTGTCCCTCATGGTGGGCGAGCGCCCTTTGCGGGTGGTGGTTGTAGCCATTGTGGTCGTCGTCTCCATGATGGTGGTGGACATATCAGCCAGTGGGGTGGTGGAGGTGGTATCGGTAGTGAGCACCGAGGGCACGTCGCCCACCAGCCTCAGGTTGCCCTGGGTCTGGACGCTGGAGTCGCCCTCAGCTGCCAGTTTGAACACCTGCAGGCCGTTGTAGTACAGGCCCGACATCTGGCCCTGGAAGTGGCGCCCCTTCTCTCCACCACCGACTTTAATGAACGCCTGGCTGTTGAAGATGGTCAGCTGGCGACCTGATGATGCCAGAAAAGCCGGAGCCGTGACAGACAGAGAGAGAGAGTCGGTAGAGATAAGACGGAGAGGAGAAGAGAGAGGCCATGAGAAAGCGAGGAGGGGGGACAAAAAGATAAAAGAAAGGATGGAATTCAGCTCATGTTTTAGCTCTAATATGAAACACAGTAATGCACAGACATTGTGGAACAGAGGAGACCTAGAAACAGGGAGGGGGATTTCCTGGGTAACACGTTAGGGAGATTGAGCCCTGGCTTGCAAGAGTTGGTGCCATTACATTCCAGAAAAGGCAGCCCCGAATCTGGCAGTCAAATAGATTGCGGGGGTCGTTGCGGATTGACCCCGGGACGGGTGGTTCACAGCAAAACGCATCTGATTTGCCCCCAGATAGAATATATTAGAACAGTACTGGCTCTGTGTCATTGACCTCCAATGCACCTGAGCTGCACAATGATAAAGTACCTCTACCAGCAGGAAAAATGTCACCTCACCGCCATCCGAAAGAGGGAAAATGAGATCCTCATCGGTAGGAAATGTTTAATTCATCAGGGGCTGTTCTTCTCCGCGGTCATTACCATTTATCTGGATGGATAGATGAATGCAGGGAGGATGGGGGTCAAGCATTTAGCCAGGGCCCAATACTAATGTGTTCCCGGGACGTGTGGCGAACGGGGAGGGGAGTGTGACAGGTGGAGCTTTTCCCCCACCAGATGACGGCAGCAGAGGGTTCACAAATAGGATTTCATTTGGGCATGCAACACGGTCGTGGTTGGTGGGGGGGGGTTTCCCAAGATGCCACCCGGACTGTCTCCAGTGTCGTTATGAGTCATATAGTTCAGACGGACATGTTTGTAAGGATGTGGGATGGAAATAGGAGTTATGAGGTAATTACTCAAAGGAGAAGGATGAGAGAAGCCAAAGAGCTTTTTTATGGATTAATCAATGGTTGTAAGGAAAGAGGGAGTGTGTCTGTTTATGAAAGGAATATGCCACTAATGTGTGCAGTTCAGAGTGAATTATTGACTCAGGCTATAGGCCTCTGAAATTACAGAGCGATGCGGAGCCTGAATGGAGTCGACGCTGTTATGCAGAAGTATTCATATGCCTTAATCTGTTTTGGACTTTGTCAACATATGCCAATGTTTCTCAGTTCTGGTCTTCAGGAATCACTGGCCTGCATGTTGTAGATGTGTCTCTGTTCCAAAACATACGATTCTCCCATCTGAGCTCTTGATCTCTGTAGCTCCTCTAGAATTACTGTGGCCCTCTTGAATACTTTTCTAAAGAATTTTCTCCTTGCCAGGCCTGCTAGTTAGTCTGTGTCAGTGGTGTCCAAATGTTTTTGCCCCTTTGGCCAAAACTGCCAAATTTAAACTACTGGTGGGCTGCAAAATTCAGCAAATGAAGACATGCAGAAATGAGTTTATTAATGTGTTTTTTAAATTGTATCTGCACAATATTTAGCTAAGACTTTGTGAAATCTATGAATCCTTAAAGATCCAAAACGTAAAGAAGGCCTTGTTTGGACTACTGCCTTATTAAATTGAAATTGTAACTTAAATTACTCAAGAGTCTTCAGAATCACACCTCAAACAAACAATTTACAAAATTTTGAGGTCATCCGTCGTTTCCTGTTTTGTTGGCCAAATTTTTTACTGCTTGTGGCCGATCAAAATCATTTCAAGGGCCACAAATGGCCCCCAGGTCAACACTGCACTATATTTCCACTGGGATTGTATCACACACAAGTTGACTCTACTTACCTTTCTGCTGTTCTCTGAGGCCAGTTGGGTTTGTTTTTAGTGAATACAAAAGCATGCCACACTTTTTTGTTATTATTAAGAAAAAATCTCCCACTTTACAGGGATCCCCTACTTAGTGTTGCTCCATCACTAAGTGATGGGTGCAGAACCCACTGAGGTTTGTGGTTCTGCAGTGACCATGTAAAGAAAAATTCAAGCCGTAGAAACATTAAAGCTCATACGTGGACTTATAACGGGTGAACCTGTAGAGTAACCTTTTAATGTTTCTGTTCTCAGTGTAATAATCCAAGTGTATCAGGGCAGTATTCCAGTCATCAGCATGGAGGAACTGTCTCATTTGTTTTCAATTAAGAGCTCAGAGGGTACTTCATCACTCTAATTATGATTTACTGTACTCTCCTCTATGAGTGCTCTTGGTCTGACATTCATGCAGCACCCAGGTGGGTGGAACTATCAGACAGATAACGCACATCTGTATGTTTACGCGGGGGTGTTATGGCACGTGTGTCTGCGTGTGTGTGTGTGAGCTTTCTACCGGCATTCTAGGAAAGAGAAGTCTTTACCACTGAGACGGGGCCATTACGCATGCCATCCCATTATCACATCATTAGGTCTGTCGCAGAGCCACCGGGGCCCCGGCTCTTGTCCCCCAACTCTTTAATGAAGACACTTAATGTCTGGCATATGCACCGCTGACATAATGGTGGTATCTTACTCGATTATCTCGTGTTTGTTGTGGGAGGGATGTTGGAATGACTGGCAGGAGAAAACCAAATATATGGACAAAGTGTTGAAAGTGAGGAAAACATGGGAGAAAAAACACCCAGGTGTATGTAGGTAACTTTAAAGAGGGGAATACACACACACTACACCTCAAGTTCACACACATACACACACACACGACCACAGATCAGCCCAGAGGGTCTCGCTTTTTCAAACAATCTGAGTTTTTATGTTAGAAAACTCGAAAACTTAAGTCTCTTTAATCCTGGATGCTGCAAAACAAAGAGATGAAGTTCCCCTTTGAAGTGAAAAATATGTAAAATCTAAGAATATCACAATAATGAGGAACCGTAGTGTGCACCGCATGGCATATGTTTGGTTCAATTCAATTCAGTGTTTTGTATAGCACCAATTCACAACAAATAGGAGGAAACTCAAGAAAATTTTATAAAAAAAATAAAAAATTCAGTAAAGTCCCACACACGTTTCAATTGATCCTAGTTATCAAACTACATTAAGTTCTGTTAATTATTCCAATTAGTTTGAAAATTTTCTATATAAAGAAACGGAGCAGATTGCATCAAGTCCTGATTGAGTTGCAAGTAGTGACAGTAGACAATCGCTTGATGACTTTGCAAGAATCCCTCACACATGCATGCATGTTGCAACAGTGGAGAGGAAAAACTTCCCTGTAACAGGAATAAACCTCCAGCAGAACCAGAACCTGGCCCAATCCGGTCCATCTGTCACAACCAACTGGGGTATAAGGAGGCAGAGCAGAAACACAAACTAAAAACAGATGAGCTGTTCATGACAGTGAAAAAGTTGATAGAAAAAGTAGGAGAGCGATGCTTAGTGATCCATTTATTTTTACACCAGACCCCCGAATATTTGGGTTCAGAATTCATGGAAAACTCAAAATTATTTACGGAAAATCAATTCATTCCATTTTTTTTGTATTTAGTTTAAAAGAAAATTCAAATACAGCCAATAAAAATGGCCACAATGCTACTTTACACACTAACAACCTTAACCTTTGGAAAGCAGTCAATCCAGATGTGTCATTTTTCCTTTCCGCTGATTGGCCGTGTCCACAAGAGCACAAATAAAGAAGACTGTGGACATTAGCTTCTGCGCTAGTGCTAAGACAGTTTCCACTGTGTGCAGTATACAGAGTAAGGTATATTTGGTGTGTGATTGATAATTGTTAAACAGGGGTCTCAAGTATGTGTGGATTGTGTGAAAATGCTAACTGACTAGCAGTTAGGCTGCCAGCACACAGGATTTATTTACTTTTCTAAATTGCTACAAAGTGCACTCCTGCCTGTTCGCACTTCAGTATTCGTATTTATTTTTCTGTGTAATGTAACTCCAAATTATTTGCTGAAACTTCCTGTATTCACAGATTTTTTTTTGTCAGTTTCAGATTCTTTATTATATATAAGCTGTTTATACTCCTAATTGCACTGACTGAACAGATTAAAGTTATGCTGTTTTAAGTGTGTTGTAATGGTGCATTCAAAAACTTTTGTAATTCAGAACAATGTTTTAATTCAATTTAGCACTGTTGCTGAATTGATATTAAACTTCAGGTATTGGTATCGATATGGGAAATGAAAAACGTAGATCGGTGCGTCCCTAGTGTCAATTCTGGTTAAGATATGTTTGCAATTTGAACTATTAAAATAGGCAGTTATAAGCGTTTTTTTTTAGAGATAAGCTCAAGTGTTTGTGGATTCCGAGTTATTTCCAGGTGGTTGTGGTTCCTAATCTCCAGGCGAACACCGGGTCTCCACCGTACCGACGCCTCTGGTCCTCGCCAGGTCAGACACTGATGAGAACAACAAAAGGTGCCCTCTAGATGAGAATCAGGGAAATCATTGTTTGTTTTCTGGTCAGGATAAGACCCTAACAGGCCCTGATGAAGTTATTGTTTCAGGGCGTGCCAGGTCAAATCAAAAGTGGCATGTGGCTTTAGAGCCAATTTTGGTGGCAGGGATGAGTGTGCTGTGGCGGAATGGAGGGACGGGCCGTCTGCATGACAAGCAATCGGCGCTCCTAACACGATGGAGCTGGATGTGACAGTGCTGCAGAGAACAGGCCGTGCGCGCTTCGATGTAATGACTTATGAAATATGCCAGCGACGGTTTGTCTTTTCGAGCAGTGTGTGTTTGCTAAGATTTGTATTTACATATGCCTCCTCTGTGTGTGTGTGTGTGTGTGTGTGCTTTATAGCTGTGTATCAGGGCTTGCACATTGATGAGCAGTCCATTGGACCTATTCAGCCGCCTCTGTCCTCGGGGCTCTTGAGGTGATAGACATTTAATGGGCAGCGGCTCACGGACGGGGCCCGGTCGGGTAGGGTGAGGTTATGGCGCCGGCCAGCCTCTAACTATTCCAGACATTCAGAGCAACACATGGAGCCTTAATTAACCGCAGTGCAGACACAAGGCGGCAACAAGCCACTGCAGAAGCTGAACTCAGAAAACAGCTATTTATTTACACTCTGATTTCAATATAGCTGACAAAAATGGGAGCTGTATTTTTTTGTATGCAGGCTCATAAGGAATATCTACAGACTTTCTTATATCTGCTTTTGGGGATACAACCAATCAGCACCAAGGAAAAAAAATGGTGCTTCTGGATTGGCTGCTTTGAAAATGCCAAGTGGCGTCAACTAGTATCACTAGTAGGTACTTCGTCTTCTCAGGCTACATTGTCTTGTGAATACTTTAGGCAAAAATAGATAAAAGAAAAATGTACACAAATAATTTTGAGTTAACATTCCATAGTAAAAAATGCAAATACAGGCGGGGTCGACTGTATTGCTATTTATAAAAGTAAAGAAATCATCAGAGTGGTGTCAAGACAGTTTTAGCATTTTTACACAACTGAAACTGAAGTTTATGTTGTTTGTGAGATACAAGTTTATATCAGCAAGTTGTCGCCCAGAAACGTCTGTTCTCCATGCAGAGTTCTTGATGTATGAAGCTAAGGAAGAGTCAGTGAGTTGAATTCATGAATTCCATTTATTAATACCAAAATGGCGACAAGTAACAGTTGGTAACTTCTTTTGTTAGCCTCTGTCTAAGCTATGCCCCAAAAAGAACATTCCCTAGTGTGTCATTTCTTCTAAGCAGAGCTCTCATTTGCATTTCCTGTAGATTTAGCTTAGCAACTAGCTAAAAGAGATAGAAAGAAAACACAGAATTTATTTATTCCCAACACTGCGCAGAGAAAAAGTGGAAAAAGTTGCGCAGATATTCGACTAAATCTAAAGCAAATGATACGATAAATGCCCAGCCCTACTGCGGAGCCTGGAGTGTAGAGTGATTTTCAGCCACACGTTAAAGTTATACTGACTTTTTTTTCCCATGACATTGATTTTAAAAAGTATCAACCATCCTGTGGTAGTAGCCTGCAGCTGCATGCCTTGGAGCAACAATCTGTGTAGCATATAGCTACACTTTTAATGGTTGAGTTATGGTTTGCAATAAAACAAACATAAAATGAATAAAGGTAAAGTGTCTAGCCATGTTGTCATTTTGTTAGAACATACTGTAGCTTACTGTAGATGTACATCTGTCCATGAAGGAGATACTTTAAGAAATTGCCATAATTTTCCCCCTTCCTTATTTATACATCTGTTAGAAACAGAGCCGGAGGGGAACGGCCTGCTCTCCAGACCCTAAACAGATACTGATTAACATTCTGTATTAAAGCTGCACAAATTCGAATTCTCAATGAAGCATTTTGTCATATGCAAACTAAACATACGCCCCCAAGCGCCGAATGAGTCATCAGCGTTTTCCAGGAAATGGCAAACTCTAAAATGCAGCATGCATACAAAGCGACGCATTTGTCATTGTCAGGTCTTGTCCTGGCGAAGGGGTTTAAGTAAACCACAAGACGTTTGATCTGGAACACTAATCAGCCTCCATGGGAAGTAAACGTTAAACATTTATGCGCAGTTTAACCTCTTCCGCTGGGTTTTCACGCCGGGTTTCCCAAACAGAATGCTCCGTGCTGCTGTTGGAAAAATTCCTGGTAGCATGTGCTTTGTTTCTGCTTCAGCAGTCTGGTTAATATATTGTAGAGCAAATTCAGTAACAAAGGAAATTTTGACTGGTTCTTATTAAAGCATTATTTACCCTCATTTACTGTTCTGCATGAGTTTAAAAAAAAGATTTTTCTGGAGCTCTTTAGCTCTCCCGCTGGCTTGGTGAGATTACTCGCACTTCACAATTTTCCATCAAAGCTTCCAAGATGACTTTGAGGATATTTCTGAAGCAGAACTTTCACAGTCTGTGGCTCAAAGAGTTAATTATCGTTTCTGGGTTTTTTTGGGTTTTTTTCACATTGACGAAAGAGAAACATCTTCAGCTTTCGAGAAAATTTAAACAAGCACTGCTCTAAGTACCGGCCTAAGGTAATTGTGTTTGGGTGCTTTAAATGTAATAATACTTGCTAGTTTGGCTCTGAGGAAATCACATTTCACTCCAGTACATTAATCTAAATATTACAGTTACTGATTACCTTGCAGAATGCCGCAGTAGCAGCGGTGCACCTGCATTATCAGACCACAGGAATCTTCTGTGGTTTTAAATGTTTCTCTTTTGCAGGCCTGAATGTGGAGCCTCGATATAATTATGTCGATTCTACGATATTTTTTGATTACCCCCCCTCCCCTCCGAAGGCATCGATTTTTCATCCACGAGTATCGATACGTTAAACCAGTGGTCCCCAAACCCCGGGCCGCGGACCAGTACCGGTCCGTGGACCAATTGGTACCGGGCCGCGCAAGAAATAATTAAACATTTCCGTTTTATGTATTATTTGAGTCTGGAGGATCTTTTATTTTGAAAATCCTTTAACCGGATTCTCTCGGTTACGTCTTGAGCCCACAAGCAACAAAATGAGTCAGAAACAGATCAGATGTCAAACACGGATGACGACGTAGAAGCAGTAGTGATAGTTTGTGGACTCATTTTAAGCGATAAAAGACGTCATAAAAAGAAAAGGCGTTTGATAAAAGACGGCGGGAGCAGCTGCTCTCTTTGCTGCACTATGATTTGGAGGTGAGTTATGTTTTTTTGTAGTTAACATTTTTAACTGAATAAACATAACCACATATAATAAACATATGTAAAAATTACCTTTACATTTAGTAATAAACATTTCCACATATCACCTCCGATGTTCACCGGACTCTCAGTTGCGCCATGTCAACTGTTTGGGATTCCCCTCCGTTCTTACTCTGATTGGCTATCCCCCAAACCCCCCATAGCTAAACTGCAGCTACAGTATGTCCAAAAGAAAAACATAAGTGCAATCATTTGCATATTGAGAGTCTACAGAGGCTGATAATCTCCCCACTCAGCTCCCGGATCACTGTTGAAACTGTTGAGTTTTATGTCAAATCCACATGAATTAAATGACAGAAACTAATTTTCTCACTGCATCGTTGATTCATTTTGTCCAGCTGTAGACTGTTAGACTCTGTCCAATCAGAATCAGCTATTGTGCAGTTTTAATCAGTTTTCAGTTAATTAAATCCAAGTCTTTGGAACACAAAATGTCACTAAAATCACCCTGTCCTTCTAAAATCTTTCAGAAAATCGTAAAAGTGCGTTGAATAGTGTCGTTGGCAAAAATATTGTGATATTGTGACATTAATGCATATTTAAGTATATTTGCTGTGTGAGCTAATAAAATAGACAGGTAAGTGTTTTTAGGGGGGTTCTCAAGTATTTGCGGATTTTAGCAATTCACGGACGACTGTGGTCCCTAAACTTTGCGAATATCACGGATCCACCTTAAATGCATTTAAAGGATTGAAAGTAGAAAACCAGACAAACATAAGAACTAAAGGGATTTTTACAAGGACAAATTGGAAATGCGTGATGGCTCAGACATCTCCACACTCTTGTGGTAAGTTCTGGTCCTGTAGAACCCAGGATGGTTCAAAGACAGAACAGATAGAGGAACCTTAACAGGGTCAAGATCTACCAAGCCTCAGTAATTTATGGGTCCAGCAAAGACTGACCTGTGTTCCTCGATCTAACAAAAGAGCTAATTGTTGCTGGAATGACTGAAAAGGTTATTAAGATGCGTGCTCAAAAGGTGCACTGTGGGAACATCGACTCCCACCATGCAGGATAGCACAGGGTTAACATGCATAGGATGAGACTTTGGTTATATTTCTGTGAAAACAAAGAGTGTAAAGGTTTCACTAACTGTGTTATAAATAAAAAAAACTGTTAGAGACACTGAATACTTCAATTCAGTTCTGACCATTCAGGCTTTTATGCTTGCCTCGTTCTATGGTGCTCTTAATGCTTCCCTTTTTGTGTTTCAGCTACTGAGTAAAGGTTTCATGAATCTCAAACTGTGCAAAGATTTCACTTGAGTTATCAATTTAAGTATTAAAGATTGCTTTTACAAGAAATGTTAAGATGCCATTGAGACTCATTAAAACGCAGGAGTAGTTCTTTAGTTAAGCGCCAATAGGAAGCTGTGATCCAGATGGAAACTTTGGTGTTGTTAGTGGCTAACAGTTAGTGCGTGGTTCTCACAGTGCTAATTATGCTATAATTGCCAGACAGTTATGTCTTGTCTGGCACTTTCTACTAAGGGCCCAAATGAGTTATGTCATCCTGAATGAAAGTGTTAATTAGCTGATTCTGTCAACACAACAGGTTAAGAACTACTTCCAGTTTCTTTTTTCAAAATAAGAGTTTGAACATTGATACAGTAAACTCAAAGTTCTTAGGCCCTCAGAGGTCTAGTGGAGTCTGTTTCAGAGGGTCAGGGTTGTTTTTAGCCTGGCCATTGCCTTTCCACGCAATTCCACTGAATTCTCATCTCCCTTCAGTACTCCGACTGGAATTTCTCCCATTTACTTGGATTCCTCTAGTAGAATTTCTACGGGGCCAATCAAGGCCAGAAGGAGAAGTTGTCTTGTTCGGGTCAGCGCTTCTCTCTTTCCAGTGCAGGATGGCTATTTATAGTGCAGACGATTTCAATTTCGCTTCATAGAACATATGTCATGGACAAATGTTTGTAATTGGGTAAAATGTAAAACTTCAAAAGAGTCCAGCAAGCAATCGTTTCTCAATAGCTGAGGGTCCAGACCCTCTGGACAAAGCGAAGCATAGAAAAAAGGGGTTTCACTAGCCTGGTTTTTATCAGGCTAGGTTGTTTTAGTAACAAAGGGTGAACTATTTAACAGACTTAAAATATTAGGAGTGACATATAGCATGAGCTATTCTTATTTTAAATGGTGGGAAAACACTGAAAACGGTAAGTAAAGCTGCTTCAGTTTGAAGCCAGAAAACATGAAAATTGTAAAACTGCTAGCCTGTCTGGGGCAAATGGTTGTGTTTGTTTTCTGTCACATTTTAACCCGCTCCATGAGACATTCCGAGCTGCAACTGCTGCTCCTGTCTCCACTGTCTAGCAAGTCTCTTGACCAAAAAGCCTGTATATTCCTTCTGCCTAAACAGGGCATGTGGGCAAAAGAAACAGGTATTGCTCGAGGCGCTATCATCTGCAATCACCACTGATCGGTGGAGCAGCTTGGGATGAGGGCGAACTTAGTGGCTGGGAAGCGCCATGGAGAAACAAGCAGCATTCCGACTTTGATTTCTTCGCTGAGTCATTGCAGTAATGACCCCTGCATGTCACAGCAGATTGTACAGCTGGAGGAGAGGGGGTATTTTTACATTTTTAATGCACAGTGGAATGCGGCATGCAGTGCCCCTTCGCCATGCTAGGCAGGTAATCAATTTGAAGGCAGACAAGAACTCCCCCCTACTGTACATCTCACACAAGCCTGCCATTTTCCCTCCCGATTCTCCTCTGAAAAGAGGACTTACATTATAATATCAAAGGTTTAAATTAAATCACCCCTATTAAAAGTCTATTAAATGTAATTTCCTTTTGACGTCTGCTGGCGAACATCTCCACGGTTACCAAGCTCGGCGCTCAAGACAGAAAGACGACACGGGGAGAAGAGGACTGGAGCGGCGCGGAGAAAAGGGGGACATGAGATATGTGATGGAGGAAGGGGGAGTGACAGACAATGAATGAGGGCGTAGAGGATAGAATGTCATCAAGACAAACTGCCGGAGGGAGGGCTGATGGGTTTGATAAGAAGAACTAGAGAAACGGCGCAGTTGGAGACATGGTAAATGTATAAGGAAGGAAGGAAGACACTGAAGAACTAAGTCACCTGTACCTTCCAGACCTGATTTTTAAATGCAGCCAAATAATTACAGGGTAAACTTTGTGATAACATTCTTTCCATAACTTTGCTGTGGGGCCAAAGACTCCTGCTGTCTGCTTTGTGGGAGCCCTACTATTTGACCATAGGAGGCATTTCCATTTAAGGAACCAACTACACCCAATACGTATAAAAAGTATTGATACAATGACGGCCCTCTGTTCAATGCGTTTTAAAGCAAGACTTGTGTGAAAAACAATTATTTCAGTAAATATTGTGCAGATTATGAATCATATGTTTTACTACAATAAAAGATATGATTTTAAGTGACATCATCGTTTGACTTAATGTCAATGTACTGATGTGTTGCAGATTTGTATTGTGATTTCTGACATTTGCATGTTTTACTGCATTTTAAACATAAGATAAGATGTTTTGTACAGGAAATGACAGCTGCTGCTGTTAT
Source organism: Brachyrhaphis roseni (assembly GCA_903066815.1). NCBI lineage: Eukaryota > Metazoa > Chordata > Actinopteri > Cyprinodontiformes > Poeciliidae > Brachyrhaphis > Brachyrhaphis roseni. The sequence continues at coordinate 2,183 of CAEFZY010007647.1, read as the reverse complement.
TGGTACAGCTTCTGAAGACAACAGTGACGACAACAACGATTGTGATGATGACGATGGTGAGGGCTTTGATGAACAGGACTTTGGTAAAAACTGTAGGAAACTGGAGTACTGTACTTCTGATTTCAGAGTCTCTTCTGAGTAAAGTTTTACAATAACTTTACACAGTTTGAACTGCAATCTGATACAGCTAATTAAAGTGTTTTGAGGTGACACTTGTGTCTTTATTGTAAGTATCACCATAAAGACGAATGAATAATCATCATGTAATTTATGGGAGTTGTAATGAAACACTGGAAAAACGTTACAAACGTATGAAGACATTTAAAAATATTGAGAAACATTAAGAAATTAGCTTAGCCCGAGTATGACTTAACCAAATAGCGTCATTATTGCTTCTGGTGCCTGGACCAATCAAAATGTTTGAAAGAATCCGTCGAGGCAGGCAGCCAATCAGCTATAATCATTGATGTATCATTGAATAAAACCTCTGTGCAAATGGTCAACGAACAGTTTGCAGTTTGTGGTTTTCAAGATTTTGCAAAGTTGGAGGAGAAGCAGGTCGGTCAACATGTCCAACAATTTCAAGTTTTCTTGTCAGACAATATGAACTTATGTCATTAATGTGGTGATGTGTTTTTATGAACTCTTGCCCTTACAGATTTCTTCTAGGTTTAGCTTTGTCCCACTTCACTGCTTCAGCTCATCAAATACAATTTGATGTCAAACAAGAATTTGAGTAAACACAAACAAGAAGTTTTCAAATGCTGATTTTTCAAGTAGGATTTCCTTCTATCTGAAAATGTTGGGGAGAAAAGGCTTATGCATGTCAGGTCTTGCTATATTTAGGTATAAGTGTGTGCGTGTGTATGGTTGATTGTTCTGTGAAACCTGGTGATGGACTGGTGACCTGTCCAGTGCTTCCCCTAGCACTTGACCAAAAAGCATTAGCTAAAGGACTTACTTACCCTAGTTAAGCTTACTAGAGCTCATAAATCGAAGCAAGGAGAAAGAACGAGACTGGGCAAAAAGGCATCCACGGGTCATAACAACTGCAGGCAGAAGGGTAAGAAGGTCTGAGATGAACTTAGACTGTCTATGCTTCTGACTGAAGTAAAAGAATTCTGTAAAAAAGAATGGGGAGAAATTCCTACACGGCGATGTAAAAGAGTCCAGTAACTGCAAATTCTGGATGGCTGCCAGAGAGCGTGGCACGACGTGGAGGAAAGTTGAAGAAATGTCCTTGCACCTTTGTGCCTACTACCATTGTTTTAATTGGGGGCGCACTTTACAATAACGCAATCTCTGTTGAATTCCTCACAGCCGGACCTTAAGTTTATTTCAACCACCAGTTTTGCTAGTCTGTGCTGTGTTTTGCATTTGCCACAGTTGGTACATTCCTGCCTTGCTGTCATTTATTTTTTTACATCAGGTTGGGTGGAATTTAAATGCACAGAAGTCGTTGAAAGGTTCCATGTTTGCTGGACCCCATGGGAGTACAGTGTGGCTGAGAGCATAGCTGCTAAAGAGTGCATCTTTACCACCATCATGCAGTTTGGCCTTTTGAAAATTATTAAAAACGTGGGCTGAGGATAAAGAGACACAAGACCGAGGGGGCATCTGGTCACTCTACATCCAAATGCACATTAAAGTCAACAAGGTGCAGAATTTGCAGACAGCAGGGAGCTTGATTCTCGCTGGGTTACCTCACCAGAAACAAAACATTGCTGCAGTAGCAGGAGTAAAATCACATTTCTAGCAGCAGATTTGCATTGATGAGCCATCCTCTTTGGCCGTTTTCTTTCTTAACAGAGAGAAATGGCTTGTCTCAGATGAGCTGCGGTCGGTAATTACCAGCTAAGCCGAGCCAAGCCAGAGAGTGGGCCGGGATTGGGCCACGCTTGGGTTGCTAATGCACAGATTGCCTGTCGGAGGCTACAAAATAATGGCTGCATGTCTGGAACAACCCCGCAGAATGTACTGTAGGAGCAGAGGAGAAAAAGGAAGCGCCTGCTGCTGCTAACCTAGGGGAGGCGATTGCTAAATGGAAGTAGGGGAAGGCGGGGGGGGGGGGGGGGGGGGGGGAGGGGGGGGGAGGGGGGGGGGGGGAGGGGGGGAGGGAGAGGGAGGGAGGGAGGAGGAGAGAGAGGGAGGGATGGAGGGATGGAGAGAGAGGGAGGGATGGA
>CAEFZY010007635.1:0-11146 GCA_903066815.1 Brachyrhaphis roseni | reverse complement strand
GCTATTATGGCACTGCTTAAAAAAATCAGACAGCACTAAAAGGATGAGCAGCTCAGTGGATATTTTTTATATACTGTTTAACTATCACCACACATTTCATGTGAATCCCCCCCAACGAACTGCATGTCCTCTAATACGTGGGCTGACTCACAGAGCTCCAAATCCCCACTTAACAATGTTACATAAACACTGATGTGTGGCTTACTGATTGAGTTAACATTAATGGCAGCAGTTCAACTGTGAAAGCTCACTTCTCAGATTTTATATGAGTTGTACGCTTTACTTTGATGCAGTAAAAGAGTCTTGTAACAATCCGGAAGGAGCTCTAGAGTGCAGATGCATTGGGTTTATACACCCAAACTAGTCCTGGAATGTCAACATGAATCTTCCATCATTGGCAACCAAAGAGCACGTGTCACAACAACAAATAAGTCCCAAAATCTTTCTCATTCGTCTGTTTCTCTACTGTCTGCTAAAACATAAAACGATGCTATCATGTCTGGCTCTTATCAGAGAAGGAAATACTCAAGCCTGAACATGAACCGAAGCAAAACGTACACCACACACTAAATTCAGGTCATACATTCAAAGGTTGTGTGTCTGTTGTGTGGTTTTCTTCATATAGTAATCATTGTTCACTAAACCCTTAGTTCCTGGAAATAACTTTCTAATGTTTTGCTGTGATTGATAATGACTGATCTAGAGTGCTCAATCTATGAGCACACAGCAAAGGAAGACGATCTGAGGAGTTCAAGGAAATACAAGTCAAATAGTAGGAGGTGAAAAGCAGAGAGAGCCTGTTTTCTGTTTAATATTCCCTGCAGGGACACCGCTGGCAATCGAGTAAACTCCTCACCTTATGAGCGGCTCTAAACTATAAAGAAGATCGCAGCGTTTCTCAACTTCCAGTGACAACAGAGAAGGTCAGTTTGGCCAAAATACATAACAGATTGCTCAACACTCCACCAATCCTCATTCCCTAGGCATTTCTCTGCCCTGCACTGACTGATTTTTGGCTCTAAAGTCTAAAGAAATTTGTTATGAGAAAAATTTGTGGGTTTTTTTTCCTCCCAATTCTCACATTTATTCAGGATTATGGAAATGGAAAAGTAGAATACCTTTTTTCTACAGATATCTTGAAGTGCACGCCCATACGCTGTTGAAACAAAAGTGAAGTGATTTGTGTTTTCTACAGAGGATCCAGGCTTGATATGCAGCCCTAATGGAAAAAGCAGACAATCGTCTTCTCACAAACATCCCACTTCACTCAGAAGAATAATGCTGCAGCCTGACAATGTTGGCTCTGCCTCATGCAGCGGTATAGAGAAAACACAGCAGGACATGCTCGATTAGCCCTGAAAGGCCAAAGGCAGAGGGAGAGCCGAGTGCATTCCTGGCCGGATCACCTGCTTGGAGCCATTGGAAAGCACCCAACAATAGTGACCCAAAAACAGGGAAGAATGAGTGCAACCAGAGCATCAAGAGGGATCGTACTGTGTTTTTTTTCTGTCTCACTTTTACAAGTTTTATGCAGTATGTCACAACCAATCAGCACGCTAAAAGAGCCACCGGGTAAATGAGATGGTGTTTTTGTCCCCTTAGGAATAAAATGTGAAGATTTACTGAGAAATCATCTGTTTTTTCTGACCTAAGTCAGAAAAAACACAACTTTGAATTACATCTCAAAACATGCTGTTTGTTAATTTAGGCTGTGAGAGAGTGCAAGAGTACAAAACATGGACACAGCCTTTAACTCATAATGTGAATAATTAATGAACCTTTAAGGTGGGAGGATAGGAAAATATTTTCAGAGCTGTTCATACATCTTTCTATAGTTCTCAAAGAGAAATCTGATTCAACTAAAATCAGTAGCTGCAGATCAATGCTTTACATAACAGTAGATTAAACGTCGAGAACAAAGTTCTGATCTGTGCATCTCTACTCGAGTTGTGTCAGATCATAAAAAAGTCTTATTAAATTACTAAGAAATTCATGAGGCCTGTTCACCTTAACATACAATTTAAAGATAAAGTGATAAAGCAATCCCTCCAAGATTACTTTATTATCAGATCCACATACTGCAACTTCAGTCCTCAGGTTCTTAAAAAAAAAAAAAAAAAAATCTAGTCATGGATTCAAGATGTTTCTGTGTTTTTTGAGGAATTTATCAAAGTGAACATAATACAAGGAAAGCTTTATAAGAAATTTTAAATCATAAAAGTGTTCAGGTATCATTTATTGAATGACGTAGAAGAGATAGTGGCCACATTTAAGCAAATTTAAACTTGTGAAATGGTCACCTGTGTTTGTCAGAAAATCAGGATTGATCAACTGTAAAAACAAGTGTAAATATTTTAAACTCAGAATACACATTTATCCATGGATCTGTGCAGAATGAAACCGCTGGATGTTGGACTGCCAAGCATTCAGGTTAAAAACAACCACAGGATGTAAATGCAGAAGCAAAATGACCAGACTGGATACATCACCAAACAAACTGTTCTGCAGGAACGGCTTGCATTGTGCAATAAATATACAACATGCATGTTGTGTTTAGACTATTACTAAAACCTTTATGATGAAATTCGTGAATTTTTTTTTATATTTATCCCAAATTGTCTGTCAGAGTAAGAATTGAAAATACTGTTGCTCTCATGTTTAAGAAAACAGTTTCCACACAGAAAGTTACTGCTTTGTTGGCACAAAATATTTTAACTGCTGCTAGTTTTAACTTTAATCTACAAGATTAAAATCATTACAGCCCTGCCATTCAAGGCAAATTTCCAAACACATTGAGTTTGTGTACATCTTGTTCCCGAAGGCTACGTTTTCTCTCACATATTTCAAAGCAGCACCTGTAGAGTTGAATAAATGCCTCTCAGTCTGCGCCCTCACTTTGCCCGAGTCGCCCAGCTTTGGGACTTTTCTGCCAATTTGGAAAAAAAAAATTGCTTTTAATGTGGGCACGATATCGTGCCAAGCTAAACGCACATTAACATGCTCCACCAGGCCTCCTCCTTGATGAACAGGTATGTAAACAGGCTGGGACTGGCACCGTAGGAACACCACTGATGTTGTGGCAAAAACAGTATTTATCCCAGAGCAAAAACAGGTCTTTAAATAAAAATAAAAGTGGCAAGACAATATGAATAATTATCATACCATAGGGAATAGTCAAGTAAAACTAAAACAGGGCTTTAATTATTTATGTTACAGAGGCACCAACCTAGAGTTCAGTTTGAAATGACTGCTTCCTAATGGATTGCAGCTAAAAAAAAAAAAAAAAAAAAGCGATGACATTGTGTGCACAGTTCAGATTAATTTCAAAAGGCAAATATTTTATTCTTTCTATTAAAAAATTGTCATGTAACCATGGGTGGAAATGTTGCAATGCCAGACATTGTGTCTTTTATTTTACTTTTAACGCTCCCAATGTGGAACACTCTCCGTTTTCTGAATAGACATGAGGATCATGTTACTGAAACACAAAACCTGCTGTTCTCAACAGCCAGTAATCAAAAAACAAAGTAAAAAGTAGTTTTTTTTTTCTCGAACAAATGTTGAAGCACCATGTTTTACAGTTTCCTCTCTCGTGATTAGAAAGAAAGTTTCTTTTAAATCAGCCTCAGACAACTCTGAGCAACCTCTCCTTGCAATAATTAACTTAACTCAGGACACAGCTGTTTTCAGCAAAAAATTATCCCCAAACAAATGATACGTCTGTGTCTTTAGACTCTTCCTGTACATGTTTAAATAAAAACTATTTACTCCTCTGCAAGCAGAGCAGCTATATAAAGTTTACTTTTACCCAGCTGAGATTTGAGTGTGATGTAGAGGCTGCACTGAGTTCTTTACTCTATTTATCTGTAAGCAAATAGGCAAATGTAAAAGCAGCTTATTCAACAGAAGAAAGTCTGACCTCTTAGTTTATCGTGTCATCTTGGTAAGGATTTTGACTTGCTTCAGGTGTATTAGCTTTCAAACTCAGCAGTTTGTCGCTGCAATCTGAACATCTGGATAAAAAATAATCAGGATATAATTTAAACGTAACAGATTTAAGAGCGGGTCAAAGTTATTGTGATGCTGGTGGAATTTAATTTAAGATGATTCTGAATATTAAAATACTGTTTCATTAGGTTCTTCCAGAATATATGCTGCTTTAATATGACAGAAGAGAAATGAATATATTAATCTACTATTTATTAAAAAAGGATAAGGCTCAAAAAAGCTCACAGTGATTTGGGAAAACTCCATCTCTGCTGTTTTTACTGGGATAACTCACTGACACAGCACAGATGCAGTGTCAAGTTTCTATTTGTCTTATGCAACATTTTTCTTATTTCAACAAGTCTTATTTAATGGAATAAAATGCTATATATGCCAAATACAATAATAATTATTGATTATATTATTGCATTGAACTCGACACTGTTAAAAAGAGATTTTTTATATACTTATGGTAGATTTATTAGCGATGCTGAGTCAGGATGCTGGAATCCATACCTGGCACTCAGAGTTCATGCTAGTTTGTGTAAGTGGCTGATTATCTTACCGTGAGGCAAGCCAGCCCACTCACTTCCACTCTGAATCATCGCAAAAGCGCACAGACAGACCTTTGAGTGACGATCGGAGAAATTGAGAAATTCCTGGAAGTCTGGAGCCTCTACGTGGGGCTTAGACATGACCAGTCCTCGGTTATAAGAAAATACGCCAGTCTCTTTCAAATTCAACAAGACAGGCAGTCTAACCAAGTTTCATGAATGCAGAAAAAAGTTGCTTTGCTTTCAGCCTGACAATTTCAGCCATGGGGCTGTGAAAAGTTTGGACACCTCTGCTCTTTAACTTTAAAATCTCAGCTGAATAAACCAGACAGTGGTTTCCTTTTGAATTATACTGATTAGTCAAATACTGGTCTAACACACAATCTTGAGTGTAACACAATACGTTTTTCCAAGCCAATCAGGAAACCAGTCGACCAAACAAGCTGTACTTTAAATACAACATGGCTAAAACATTAGGCTCATGCAATGGTAGGAAAACAGTGATGTCATGGGCTAAAGCAGCCGGTTTTGATATCCGTTCTCCCTGTCCTTTAGTTTTCTGTCCATCATATCACCTCTTCTCTATTCCCCTGTCTGTTCTCGCTGACGGCTCTGCACACTGACCTCTTTCTCCTGTTCCTATAAGGTCGTTTCTGAGGAATTCATGGGAATAAACCTCAGTAATGTTGCTGCAAAAAAAAAAAAAAGAAAAACAAAAGCCTCTTCATTGGATGCGTGAGGACCCGGCTGGCATCCTAAAGGATGAGAACACATTTAAGGTATACAGCAGCAGAATAATAAAGTCTCTGTTCACAGCAGCACATCGTCACTCTGTTTGTAAAACTTCTGGCTTTAATTAGTAGGTAAAATGAACAAAAAAACTTGACCACAATAGCTTGAAAACCCAGAATGTGAATCAAGCGCTCACGATCCAGAAGCTATTAACAACCAAAACACGGTTTGTCTATATAATGACCTAATATAAATCAGCCAAGCTGAACTGCTGGGTTTACAACTGTGGCCTTCACTGTGGTTGACATCATCTGGCTGTATGGGGCAATGACTGTTCCTGCTATTTTCACCATATTGTCTCAGTTCCCAGTTAAGCTCCAGGGAGCTGATGAGAGACTATACAACCCTCTTCCCAAAGCTATTCTGAGACCATCAGTCACCACAGAATAATCTGTAGTCAACCGTTTCAGTTTACTACAGACTACAGAGGGCCATCTTTGTCTGCAAACTTGAAAAAAATAAATAATAAAAGCACAAGGTGTGTTTGATTTAAGCAGTGGAGACAGGGTGGAAAATCACTCATAATGTCTTCCTCCTCACCTGACGCCCTCATGCCCTCTTCAAACACATGTCTCATGTTTCCTCCTGCCGAAAATACAGCAACACACTCACTCCTCTTTCCCTGGGACTTCTAAAAACAGACCTGCGTAACCACCCTTTTTTTTTTCGTTTAAAGCTACGATCTTCTGATCTCCCACCACATCAGCCTCCATTCACATAAAGGTGCCTTTTTCTCAACTGCGGAAAAATCTGAAGGGTTCCAAGAAATTTTTAAAACAGCAGTGTTTTGTCTCCATCACTTTCCTCTTTGGTTGAGGTTGGGGAGTGTCAGAGTGTACCAAAGGTGTACACAGAGTGGAACTGGAGCCCATGCAGGGGATACCACATATACTGGCAGCAAGGGATTTTTTTCTTGCCTGGATTAAACAGGAACATATGGGAAATATATTCTCCCACCAGGAAATGGTTAAAAACTCTCACATGTGGCAATAAAAAGTCAGGTGGGTCTTCTATTTGCTCACTAACCTGGTTACTTTGCAAAACTGGGCTGTTCTGCTGGGTTTGCACCACATATCAACACATGATCAAGCTTTCTGAAGTGTAGATTTCTTGAAAACAGTTTTTGCGTTGTGTCTTTTAGGCACTGATATTGTGAGATTAAACACAATGATGTAGAAAATCACTCCACAAAGCTTTTACTGCTATAAACCAAAAGAGTCAATATGTTTTTTCACATCTCTCACTTTGTCCCGACACTTTATTATTGTGATAACTAAACAAGTACATCATTTATACCAAAGTAAATTCTCATGTTTTATTTGAATGTTGCTCAAATAAAACAAGAGGAACATTTTGTTTTTCTTTGGGACGGTGAGTTGTTTCAGCAATTCAAAAATCTGAATTTTGCTGTTGAGGTTGGCATTGCCACCAATTAGTCAGAGCATTTCTGAATGACAGCCCTGAGTTCATGAAGATCCACTATATTCAAAATAGTATGAAGAAGTGTTAATCAAAAAAACGTCTGGAGAATAGTTTCATGTAGTCTTTCACACCTTGGTCAATTCCCTTGTATTTTGGACCTTTTCCAACTGGTTGCTCGTTTCTCTCATCTAGCCGCCAGTTTCAGAAAAAAACGTCTGGATAAAAAGCACCACTGTCAGCAACAACAAACAGCATCAATACCCAAGTGTCTCTATTTTTAAAATTACTATCAAAGTAAAATGAGCAATTATTGTAAACATCTATTACCACCCCTAGCAAAGGCAAGTAAGAAAAACCTAACAGCTCAAAATACATTCACGTCATTGCAGTACCATGATTTAAAATAGATTTTACTGCAGTTTTTTAATAGTAAGCCGTGATGAATGTTTTACCTTCCTTTTCATCAATCTCAATGCATGTGGTTTCAAGTTAAGTCCCAAATCAACCTTATTTGTCTAGGCACAAGTTGTTTAAAGCTACTTAATAATTACTTGGACTGTTAGGAAAACAACTTTTTATGGCACCATGGAGATTTCATGTTTTTTATATTTTACTCAGTTTAAAAAGTGACCTTTGCACCACATCATAAGGTGCTTTTGACAAAAAGCTCTGTATAGTTTTTCACTCATTGCTTAATTTCATGCAATTCTTTATTTTACCCTGGCAGTCATGTGTGTGTGTTTCCACTCTTGGGTTCAAAATTGACAAAAATTACATCCTTTTGTCGCTGCTTCAGTGGCAGCAATTTGGGGATAAATATCTCGGCCAACCACAACAGTAGACAAAAGAATGTGATTAGAAGCAATAAAATTAAACTAATAAAGTTATTTAATTGTTCACAAGCAAAAATAATAGATATCTTATTTTAAAAACCTCACACTTTAGCACTTTTTCTCCCTATAAGAAAAGTGCCAAAAAGCTCCAGAAAGCTGCATTGGTTCAAATAAATGGAAACAGACCTTTAGTTACACTCAGGAGATTCAAATTAGCTTAAAAAGAAAAATATAAAAATACTTCAGGCACATCTATTTTCTAGGAACTGCAGTAAAAGATGAATTTATTTCAAAGCTTTTCACAGATCTTTATAGGGTGTGACAAGAGATGTGGAGGATACTGTAATCACGGTCAAGATAAACAAGTTAGATATGAAACTAATTAAAATCTGGTGCCGATGTGTTCAAATGTGTCTTACTTTAACAGCAAACATATTGGTATGCAGAAACATTCAACAGAGACATAAACTTTCCCTGTGTGAGAATAAGCCAGATGTTGGTGGGTGTTGATGTGTCTTTTGCTCATTGGTTCACGGACCTAAAGTGTCGTCAAGAGTCGTTGCAAAATCCCACAATGAAGTGAGCAAAAAAGCACATAAATCCAAAATCACCACCCCTTCCAGAGCAGAACAGCCACGTTAGGAAACACTGAAGCATTTTAACACTCAGGAGAAATCAGTTAAAATATGACCTACTCTCAGAAGGAAACACTGTTGACTTTTCAAAATCTTTTTGTACCATTAAAATAGGAAAAACTTTCTATTCCAAAGAAAAAATACAAGAAGCAGCACAGCTGAAGGATCCGTGCCATCAGCCCTTCCAGTCAGACGTAGGGGTCAAAGGTGAGCTTCTCACATAAGTGTGGACACACTCAGCTTTCCCACTTTGCCTCTAAAGCTACCAGTCTTGAAAAATAAGAAAAGATGAGCATGATGTGGAGTTTAAGTGCTAAATCCTAAGCAAACCCATCCAAACAAGATCTACGGAGGAGGAAACTGAGCATGTGCAAATGAGGCGACTTTCAGAGCATTGGCAGACAATGACGGCATTTATTCAGGTGGTAACTCTGTGTTGCGAGGAAACTAAAGCAAATTAAAATGTGTTTTGCTCATTCTGAATTCAATTTGAGAGTTCCAGCAATGAGTGATTTATTTTATCACTCATTTTATCAAGGTCAGCTAAAGGTCAACAAAGTGTGTGAACGACTTAAATAGATCTCAACATCAATGACAGATGTGGAAAAAGCTCTTTGTCTTTTGCATCACACACATTTGTTCACAAATTGCTGTCATGTAAGCTGAAGTTCCCAGTGGAAAATATTTATCTGCAATGATGATCACAGAGTTGGCAAACATACAAGATGTCAACCTGCACAATATTTATGTTCTGAGTTTCAACATAATTTTCCACTTATTAGAACGGGATCAAAAAAAGAAACCTGAAGAAGTATTTTCCTTTTAAAACTTAAGGTTTATCCTGATTTCACAATGAGATAATAGACCCCGCTCCCTCAGAGAGCTAAATTAACTCATCAATCAAAACAGCAGTCCTTGAAGAATGAAGAGTTTTAAATGCTTCAGACAGTTACATTGAAAAAGTTCAAGTAAAGGCAGGAAAAAAAAAAACAAGATGTGCTATGTGTTTCCTTTCAGCTCTTTCTGAAGCTACAGGTGTTGGGAAAGTTGAGTTTAAACACCCAAATCACCAGTGAACTGACAGCAACAAACAAAGAAACCAGCAGCACATCGAAATCTCTGACACATGATGTGTCCTGCTGTCAGCCAGGTTGCCTTCAAAAGAAACCCTTCTTTTCTGTGTTTTACAGCTTGAAAGAATATTTTCACTTTTCACAGCTACACAGTTTGACTCCCCTGCTGAGCCCACCACTGGAGAGAATACAACGAGATCTGACATGTTCCCTTTTGGGGTCACAAAGTTCACGTTTACAGCCTAAAAACGGGGGAAAAGGTTCATAGTGCAAGGTTGTGGCAAGAAGAGGAAAGTGCCTGGCTTTCAGAGGGAGACAAACATAAAATTCTGGCTCAGAAAATATACAAAGGGTGACTGCAAGAGATAACCTACATAAAACCTTTGATTTGGTGCCTATTTTTCCTTGTCAGACCCTTCCTTCAACAAATTAAGGAAAGCTGTTGCTTATTTTATCAAAGTCATGATCCTTATTTTACTTCCTTTTTTAAAACATTGATCAAAGTTTATTTAAACACATTAATTAAACAGCATGGAGATTAAGCCCAATCAGGCTGCTGAAGCTAGATCTGAATTTATATCAAAGTGTTCGGAAGTTTGATGTAAATTTTTGAAATTCTTGGCATATCTGGAAACCAAACAGACGACTCTGAAATGCTTAAGGGCCAAAATGTACAGAGACATGCATCACCACATGCACAAACATTCTCACGCTTTTACATTTACCCAACGGGGGATTTAAGCAAAGAGCACATCCATATGACAACAGCAATATTTCAGATTTATGGGCGAACACGTTGTAAAACTCTTGCAAACTCTCAGCACATAATGAGATGACACCAGAGGAATATAAATCCTCTGAGGAAGTGCGGGGAGAAAAGCTTTCAGATATTTTCTTTATCTGTCGGTGTGCGGACCCACTGTCAAAGCTGCAGGGCTGGATATTCGAACCGACACTTGGGAGGCAAGAGATTTCATCTGACTTATTTTACACACGTTTGATGATTAGCGTGCGGCCTCGCACGCGTAGAAAATGCAAATGTGTCAAAGACTTTGATAGAAAACCATTTGGGACCTGGTTAGCTGATTTATAGTAAATCTTGAGTTTTACTGTGAAAGGACTAACCAGAAACAGATTTTATCATGGTAATTTGCAGTATTTGTTGAGACCATGAAGAAAGTGATGACATGTTTTTAAAAATTAATTAGCATCAATGTCACCTTTTGCCAACTAATCTGTCTCTCCGGGCAGTCAGAGCCTGACAAACACAAATTATGCTCTAAAGGTAACATTCATATCTAATAGGCTGCTGTAAGACAACAGTTACATTTCATGGTTTGATTACACCACCAACCACAGCCTTCATTTGCATTATCATTTTGGGGTTTTTGCAAACATCATCAATTACTTCATCGCTATTACAATTCGTCACAATCACTGTAACTTTCTTTTCTCATGATAGCAATAAACAGAGCAATGATTGCCTGTCCAAAACACAATGTGTTACTGTTCCCATTTAACTAAAAGTAATTAAAAACCCACCCACAGAGGGATGGGGGTAATTCTCTTTCAAAATCTTTAAAGTAATCCATCTTTCCTCGCCTTGTAAACATGGGACACATTCCGGATGCTGTCACATAGCACAAGCCCAGTGTTCCTGACGCACAGCATGCTGACTGCAATTTCAGACCAGGTTTAAATGCATCAAAACCCACGAAAGCACCAAAATCAGATGATGCCATACACTTTTTCTCAGATACTAATCCATTCAGGAATAATGTGTCTGTTTATTTCTGCCCAAACGGTCTACGTGGTGTACAGCAGATGTTTCCATCCCGGTGTTTGCTTTG
>CAEFZY010007626.1:0-22653 GCA_903066815.1 Brachyrhaphis roseni | reverse complement strand
TTGCTCACAGCGGTCCTCAGTGTGCTCAGGGAGGCTGTGTGTATGCCCAGCTACATGAAAAATTAGAGGGAACATTGTGTGCACCTATGAATTGTTTGTCCTCTGTATCAGATCCCCAGATGTAATTTGACCTTTACATTATTAAATGTATTTTTTCCTCAGCAATATTTACCGACCTGTTATATTTTCCATGTTGATTCTTTCATTAGATATTAATGAAAGAATCATCAATATCTAATGACTATTAGATGTTAGATATCTCATGTCTAAGAATTAGTTATCTAATTCTTATATTATATTAAATTGATATTTAATATAAGGCTTTTATATTAAATATCCAATGCTTATCTTAAGTACAGTTGTCAATTTACTGGAAAGACAGAATTATTCCTTGAGACGCAATCAACTACTGTTATAAGTGACAGATTTTGTATATTAACACAAGATTTCAGATTTCATTTTAAAAACGATAGAGCTGGACTTCCGGAAGCAAATTATTGATGTAAAAATTTTACAATCAACATTCAGAGAACAATCATTTTTCCTCAAGTTCCTCGAGTATCATATCATTTATATTGTTTTTAGTTTTCATTATTTGTTCTGAAAAGTCTCCATTGTTAGTCATTTGCTGTTTTAATTTTTATTTTCTTAATGTTTTTTTCCAATTCATCGTATTTTTAACCTTTTTATTTTTTTTAAGATAAGCAGTTCTAAAAAATAATCTCCCTCTGACTGTCTTTTACACATTCTGTTATTTCTTTTCTAATCTCCTTTGTTGTGGTTTCATTAATAAGGATACCTATATTTAAGTGTCATAATGTTGTTTTAGGCCTATTAGACAAACCGATGGACAAATAGATAATGTTGTGGTCCGAAATATCAGATGTTCCAATTAAGCAAACTTTTGCAAACATCACAAAAACACAAAATCTGACAATTAACTACTCCCCTAGTAAATTCATAAGAAAGACCTACTGACTTAAGTGGGATGCCAAAAATCTAAAATACCTAGAAGTATTTATTTCCTGAGATTTGGACGAGTTATTTAGTTTGAACTTTGGTTATCTTACTGAAACCATACAAAAAGACTTGACAGCCTGGGCAAGGTTACTGTTGGATTTCACAGCTAGAATGGAAATAGTGAGGATGAATCAGGTTCCTCGATTTTTAGTTATTTTCATGTCATTGACTATTACAGGGGTCGGCAACCCAACATGTTGAAAGAGCCATTTTGGACCAAAAAACAGATCTGTCTGGAGCCACAAAAAATTGAAAGCCTTATATCAGGTTTATAATGAAGGCAAAACAAGCCTTAAGTGTTTATATTAGCTATATTAGCCTATTATCAAAATGACTAAGTGTATACATAATTAGCATTCATGATTAAATGTTTATTTTCCCTGCTGTGCGTCCTGGACGGAATGATGCACCACGTGACTATTCTGTTTTACAATGGTGCTGTAAGTTTATCTTCCATTACAATATTAATGTATTGTGTTTCGTTACATTGATCAAATTAAAGAAATGCAATAAAGAAATCAGATTTTTGCTATCATTTTTATTATGAAGATCGACAGGGAAAGGCTAATATTTTTCCTTTTGGAACTCGGAAAATGTGCTCCCACATGCAGTTTGCATAACTATGATCGCTCTTTGTAAATAATCACCGTAAAGTGTGTGATCAAAAAAACAACAAAACGGAACGTGCATAACGTGCCCCTTATCTGGGCAACAAACTGAGTGTAATAAAACGCAACCTGCAGTTATAAAATTAAACAGCAGCCTTTTGAAAAGGTAAAGTATATAAAATTAAATTAATACAATTTAAATTTGATTTCTATGCAAATGCCAAGCATGTCAGTGCAATAGCAAAACATAGCAGCATCCTCTTCTCTTTTGACACGCAGCCATCCTTGGACCTGAGCATCAAAACACAATAATAAGTGTCATTCCAAATATATACTGACAAAAATCACTAATCAATTTATAAAAACAATCCTTTGTTACTAAATACATGTGCCTATGACAGGATTGTGTTCTTACGTGTTTAATGCAACTTCTGTTTACGGACATCACTGGACAGCTTTTCATCATTGGGCATGTAAGATGTAACTTTAATCTTGATGCAACATCTAATGTAGCGCCTTCCCTGCTCTTTTCCCCTTGCTATTTGACAACTTCTCGCTACAGAGCAAACATTCAGGTAATCCTTCCACATTGGCAATGAATGCAAATGATTCGGTCCAAGAATTGTAGAATTTCTCCTCGGCTATTCTTCTCTTTTGCCCTTTGGTATCCATGGCCCCACCACACACCCATCGGTTAGTTTACAACAGCCACCTTCCTCGCACCCCGCCCAGCTGAAAGAAAAGTGTCACAGGCTATGACGCAAATCTTCGTTGATGGAAATTTTACATTTATTCTACACATTTTTATAGCATTGGAAAAAGTTAAGAATGATTGTGTCATGTTTGTCCTCCTGCATAAACCATATTAAAACAAAAAATATATTTCCCACCCCCATCTTTTAACGTTTTCCAACATTTTTGAAAAAGCTCCAGAGAGCAGGGGTTGCCGACCCCTGGTCTATTAGAATATCTAGCGCACAGTTCCATGCCTGGGACAGGTTGATCTCCAGATTTATTTGGTCCAGGACCAGACCAAGGATAAAATTTAAAACACTCCAAATTAATAGGGACCAGAGAGGTCTGACCCTTCCAAATTTGAGGGAATACTATAACGCATCTCAGATGAGATTTATGGTCTGCTGCTGCTCCTCAGAAATGGAGACTGGATGGAAACAGATTGAACTTAGGCAGGGTGAGGTCCAAACACGTCTGGGAAGTAAAACAGTTACAGACGAAAATGGGAATGGTATGGTTGAAGACACGTTGTTAATCTGGAAAGAAGTGGTTGACAAGTACAAGTTGGCTGATGTCACTGGACTCCTCATGTGGCCCTCCTGTAATTCAAACTTTCGGCCAGGAGAATTATATTCTTCTTTTTTTAAGCTGGAAAGATAGAGGACTTGTGGCTTTGTGCCAGTTTGTAGAAGGTAACACCTTTAAAACATTTGAGCAACTGAAACGGAATTATAATCTTGAGAAAAGAGATTTATTTAAATCTCTTACCTGAAAAAATGTCTCTGGAGGAAAAAAAGGTGTTCCTCCAGAAGGTAATACTATTGGGAAACTTTTTGCAAATGCTTATACTCACCTCCCACGTAAGACCATTTCCAAACTATATAAAGGGTTGCACAAACATAATGGAAATAACACCTTGAATATTAAGTCTAAATGGGAAAGGGAATTGGGAGTAAAAATTACAGAGGGTGATTGGCTTTCAATGTGTGTGACACAACAGACATCTACCAGTTCTAAAAGATGGAAGGAATTCGGATGGAAGTGCTTAATTAGATACTTTATTACACCTCAAATTACTAGTAAACATAGAGGAGAAGAACAGCATTGTTGGAGACAATGTGGACATCAGAACGTCAATCACGCTCACGTATTTTGGTCCTGCCCAAAGTTGGCATCTTACTAGGATGGAATCTGTCAGACTACCGGAATAATTTTGAGGTATGTCATCCCCAAAGACCCCGGAATTTTTTTGCTGCCGCTGATATCTGGAGAAGTGTTTCAAAAAGAAGATGAGTATCTTTTTAAAGTTCTATCAATTGCAAGCAAAAAAGCTATTGCACGGTCTTGACTAAAAAAAACTCCCTCCCCAGCTGGACCATTGGCAGGAAGTCGTGGAGGAGATTTACTCTATGGAAGAACTGACATATCTTTTACATATAAAATGACATTCTTACAACAAACACTGGTCTAAATGGCTGACATACAAGAGCAAGGAAGCATAACTAAGTGTAACATCTTGTAATGTTTTTTTTTCTCTCTTCCTATTTATCTATGAATCAGTGCCCCAAGTTCTGTGTGTGTTGTATGTTTCATAATGAAAAATGTTAGAGTATAAAAAAAACAAAGAAAACAAACAATAGAGCTAATAGAGTCAAAATTGGTCACTCTGATATCTACTGGATATTAACTACAATGAAGATATAGGCTTCCCCACTGGGATTAAACTTTAATCTTAGGAATACTATGGCATTTAGAGCCACTATAGAAGACCACAGCCAGCCAAAGGCCCTAGCGTGCTGCTACGCTTCAATGGAGCTAGGGTGTTGTGCTTATGTGCATCTATCTGGATTTGAGATCCAGTTGAGCATTTCTGCAAGTTAAGGGACTTCTTGGAACATTTGCATACCAGGAACAACACTTGGTATGTGATTGCTTTTTTTCTTCTTCCAATAATTTCTCAAGTTAATTGCAGTGTGGCATGAAAATTGCTGAATTCCCCCTAAGTGCTCAACAGTGCCTTGGTATTTCCCCTGTCTTCCCTTTGACCACTGGGCAGAATCATTTTTGGCTGCGTCAATTTCACAGAATCTGTTAACAAATTAGATTTAAGTCATGCTTAGCTAGTCCCGTCTCTTACCGAATGTCACTGTTGTCATCAGTGGCTCAGAAGTTTCTAGTAAAAGGACATGAATGCCAAGTCATTTCGAATTTCCTCAGGTGCTTCCAGTTATTTAATTATTCTATTGATGTTCAGTATAACGCATCTTGATATGATGTTTTAAGGGTAAAAAGATTCCACAGCTATGGAGGTGTCAGTTTATTTGTTTACATGGTTGTAAAAAATTAATATATTGAATAATGTTTTCAAGGTTTCAATCAAAACTTGACTATTTTTCATATTCTGTCTAGTAATTTAGCAGCATTTTTTTAGTAAAAAAAAAGCAAAATAAAAAAAGACAAGGGAATCCACAAATCACACACTTCACAAATTTTTACACAAATTGAAAATAGAATTTTTTTTTTTCTGGAGTTGTGGACTCCAAATTTACACTATGCAACGTGAACACATTTACTAAAGTTTTAGTGACTGAATTCAAATCCTCATATTTTTACTCTCATGTAACTTCTGCATATCATCCCTTATTCCCATTTTTTATTTTTCTGCTTTGAACATCATCCAAAGCAATGCTTAGGTCATCATCTAATAAATGCACATAGTATAACACACCTCTAAACTTGCCAAGGCACAACTGTCCATCTCAAGTGGATGACCAGTGGGGAGACTATTAATGAAGGAAGCAGCACAGACTCTCATGGTAACTTGAGGAGCCCCAAAGATCTGTCTCAAACTGGAGAGTCTGACAACACTCAAAATGGACACCACTTAATATGAGACTCTTGTGTTTTGCTTACGTCATAACATGTCATATCTGCCTTATTCTTTTTTTTATTATGTTATTACTCTTTTACATGTTTGTCACAATAAAGGGAGAAGTCTTTCTTTGTGTTAAACATTTTGGAGTGCTTTGTGTCTATAAAAGTATCTGACAAAGCTGATTGACTCAATATGCTTTGATTAAAAGTAGACTTTTAAAAGTCAGTGGTATATATTATGCTTTCTGATAATAAGGTTGTTTATGGTACGACATTGATGATGACTTGATGTCGTACCATATTAAGTCGTGCCTTCAGATATCAGAGTCAAATATTTGTTTTTTCCAATAGTGTCTGAGGGGGCGTTTGACTGTGAAAGCCAATTAATTGGTTGTTGGACTATTTTTCCTCAAAAGTGTCATTAGCATTAGCCTCTAGCAATTATCTATCAATGGGCCTGAAGTCCACATAATACTAGACAGTCCTCTGAACAACCAGGCAGGTTAATAAAAACTGGATCATGCAAATTCTGTCCTCTGCACCTGTTTTAAATTATATGCAAGTCTTAACATTTCTGGAAGAAATCATGCAGTTCCAACACTAAGGGTGAAGGAGTGCCCTTCTAAGCGTGTTGTGAATTCCCACTTGCAATTTGTCTTTGCTTTTGCCAGTAACGGCAAACTTGGTGCAAAGCTTGAAAATGGTACCAGGGCTGACACCACATAATCCAGTCTCGCTGAATCCCAGAATACCAGTTAACCTATGCCACAGGCCTTAGTGTGAAGGGACAAATGTAGCATGTTGATACTTGAAGAGTACAGTGTCAACAAAGTTGCAAGATCCATGCACAGAAGTGCTACCAATAATGTGCCAGTCAGATGCTGTTCTCACACTCAGTTTTGATGTGGTGCAGCATTGAAATGCTACAATATTGTCTGTCTCACAAAGCGCTATTCGCTTGTTGCGACTTCCTTTGTCTGGTAAATATGATTTTTGACAGACATATGTGAAGGTGAATGATTTAGCATCAACGTAAGTATGTTTTGTTATAGTAGATTTTTATTAAGTAATGCTCCAACAACTTAAAATAAAAACTGTATCTTTTGTTAATTTCAAGAAATTAAAGAATAACACAGCAAAGGGCAGCAACCTAAATGCTACTTCCTCTCAAATTGATTGTCTTTTTACAACTAACCACTAACCAAACCAAATCAACTAGCACCAATGGGAAGCTAATCAGCCTTACAAGACGGGCCTATGTTTAATTAAGAGTGGTGAAATTTCTATATATTTGAAGAAAATTTACATTAGACTTTTACTTGATCAAGAAAAAGGAACATAGTAAAAACGCATATAGGAAAGTTGAGCCATCCTTTCCTTGTCTCTCAGTAGTGATAACTTCATTGCATTAATTAAAAAAAAATAATAATTTATCCTAGGAGTTTTTATTTTTATAACCATCCTCATTTTAAGCAAAGATAATAATTTTTAGGAGGCAGTGACTAAACCTCTTCCACTCTTGATCAAGAATCCCAAATGTAAACTTCTAATATGCCTTTCTTGCTTAAGGCCACAAGTCAAATTTTTGTCCACTTACACTGTGATGCCCTGTTTGAACACTTTCGCTAAGGTTTCAGTTCAACATGTAAATCATACACTTTGCATTTCTGCTTTGCGTCTGACCACAAAACCACTTTTGGATTAGGCAACTGAAGGAGCTACTGTTGCTGCTACCTATGCATATGCGTATACAACTTCCAGTGTGTCCACACACCAAAACGTCTACTTTTTTCTGAGTCTTAAAATTCCAGTTGTTCATGGCAGATGAGCTTCACTAGAGGATGTGTCATCTTTTTTAAAGTTGACATCTCCTTCCAATCTTTGTTCATTATAAGAGAGATTGCTGCAAATTTACCTCAATTGTTGACACTTTTCTTCAGAGGAAGGATGGAGACAAGCCACTGATTCATTGTAATCTGCTGGAACCTTTGTGGATACATAGCTTTTTACAAAGTGCTATAATAAACTGAACATGACTCTATTGTATTATAGCCCTCATTAAATTGCAACAAATTAAATGTCTACATGGTCTGATTCATCTGATTTATTTTGGCAGATAAGCTGGGTCTTTTTATCTTGTAAATTGTTGACAATCGATTCTAAAAAAAATAAACGAAACAGAATGGATCAAGAATGTCTTCTAAGTTAAAGTAAATGAATACCCACAAACATATTTAGAAAATAGACTCTAAAACCAAGGAGTTTTTCTTTTCCTTTAGAAAAACAGTCGGGCAACACAGGATTGCTGCTAATTCATCAAAAACTGTTAAAGCTGTTGAAGCAAACCGTGCCACACACCTGAGATACCGTCATTAGCATTTTCTGTCATAAAAGGCAGCATGACTTGTGACAGATGCAGGCTTCCAGTGCAGCATCATGACTGATAAAGCAGTTGACATGTTCCCAACAAAAGTAACTTCACTTTTCATCACTGTGTTGCTGAGACAAGCATAGCATGTCAATTAATTTAGTATCTGAGTCTGATCATGGATAGTGGGGTAACATTACTGCATGTTTTTATAAACACAGAGCTGCTTCTCACATCCGCTTTCGTCTACAGTTATTCAAACACCCTAACTAGTTCAGTGGTTTTACACACCACATCCTGATCAAAAGGCTGATTATAGAGTCATTATGTGGACATTAAGAAGCCACCATTTCAAGCATTGCCAGAGGGTCTTTGTTAAAAAGGCATTTAAGCCACTTTATATGTGCTGTTTATGACTGGATACAGCAAATGTAGGTACCATTAAAGTAATAAAAGAGACTTGATAATTTGAAATCAACTTAATGTCTCTTTTTTACTGTCTGAGTTTAAGAAGTAAGCCAGCTACATGATTATTAGACAAACATATCATGTCTTAAAAACATGCAAGAAAAGGTGGATCTCATTGTCGGCATGACAACATGTTCAAATGTACATTTGCAAAACTAATTAACTAAATTCGGTGTAACCACATCCCTACACTTATTTCCCCACCATTCCTTTCCTTTTTTACTCGACTCCTCATTGCTTTCTTCCATCAATGAAAATGTGAGTTGCCTCTCAGAGCAAGAAATAAGAAGTTGGTCCCACTTCACTGACCGAAGTAATGGAGAAATGACTGAGGCAACAGGCAACGGTTATTTACAGCCTTTATTTATTTATTTATTCAGACAGTATCTTGTGCCAGGGTTGAAGAAGGAGGAAAAAACAGTAATAATTTTTTTTTATGCTGCTTTCTTTTGAAGATAATGTCCTGAGCATCATTTTCCTTCTCATCTGGATTTCTCATCAAACAAAGGGTTCAAGGAATGCAAACCATGGATTTTATTTCTCAAAACAAATCTTGTTCAAGCTCAGCATTTTATATTATGGGCTTAAACTTATTTTACTTTTTAACAAGTAAAATTTCAAGCTCTTATCTTAAATCTTAATAAGACAAATGACAGAAAAAGACAATAGTCCATCTCAGAAGTGCATGCAAAACCAAATGCTAAGTTCATCGAGCAGGTAAGCCATACATAGTTAATATAGTCACTCATAGCGCTTTTTACTTTGGTTCTGCCTTTGATTCACTTCCCCCCATTTCTTTTTGATCTGCCTTTATTGTTTGTATGACTTTTTTTTCCAGAGTTTTGAAGTTTTTGTTTGTGTTTTATTCATGCTTGGTTTTGATCTCTGATTCTACGTCCTCTTTCACTTCATCTCTTACAACACACTTGTGTCTGTTGAAAGTAAGATTTATAAAATGAAAGATGCAATGGTTAAGATAAAAGAAACCTGAACTAGAATAATAAAAATAATAGGATCTGCCAGACACTATGCTGCACCTGGCAAAACATGATACCCTTTGAACATTTTCTGCATCTTGTTGCATTGCTTCCATAAATTGTATTAATGGGATTTTGTGTGATACACCAAGACAAAGCAGAGAATCTAAAGTATAAGTAAATTGATACATGGCTTTTATTTTTATTTTTTCACTACTAAAGGAAGTAGTCAGTGAGCTGAAACCCACAAGATTTACTCTGGATATTGTGCCACCTCGTCGATACTATTTGTATGAACGTGCTGTCTGTTATCAATAGCAGTCTTCAGTCAGGGCACAGAAGGGGTGACACACAGAAGAATGAGACAGAAAACAAAGAACTCTGCCAAAAGAAGCTTTTCTGTCAGATTGGGGAATGCATCTCGCTCAAAAGTCTGACTTTCCCATGACTATGGGTGCCACACCCCATAAGAAAGTCTTTTCCTTTTCTTAATGTATATGTTCCCTCTTATCTACATCTTTAAAAGAAGAATGAAAATAAAAACATAGCATCTCATTTCATTGTTATGCAGATGACTCACAGATTTACCTGCAACTAAAGCATAGATCTGAGAGTCCTCTCAAGAATTTATAAATTTGAAGGATGTTGGATGGTTTTAGATTTTCTTCATTGAAGAAAAAAAAAATCTGAAAATAGAGGTCATTGTTTCTAAGTTTTCAAAAGCCGGTTAGCATTATTATAGTTTCTTTCATCTCTGGCTACCAGTGCCTGGAAAATACATAGTACTGCCACTTTAAGGTTTTGCACAGGTTAGCAGCCTCATACTTTTCTGATTTTTTGAACTGGTAAACTCCCTTTATATCACTGATGTCTGCAGACCAATTGTTACTAGGTGTGTTGATGTCTAGATTAAAGCACAGAGGAGATATGGCCTTTGTTGTGACCGCTCCTAAATTGTGGAACAAACTGCCGCCTCACATCAGATCCTCCCCCACATTAGATATTTTTTTAAACCCATTTGAAAATCTCACTTTTATTATTTGGCTTTTAGTCAGAATAAGTTCAGACTATTTTGATAGTGTTATTAGTAAAGTCTATACTTTTATAATTTTCTTAAATTTGATGTTGTCTTCCTTGGTTATAAGTTATTATAACCAATTAATTCTTTGTGTTGCAGCTCCTTAGTTAACTTATTATAACCAAGGAATAGTACAGCACAGTAATTGTGCAGTACTTTGGTCAACAACTGTTTTTTTAATTATGCTCCATAATTTTTTTTTACTTTGACAGGTAGAAATCATTTATTTTTGATCTTGTGTTACATCAAAAGCACTCACCTGTACTTGTGAAATATGTTTGGAAAAAAGGGAATTAGGAACTGACTACAAATCACAAATATAACTGATAAATGGGTTGGTGGGTGTGTGAAATCCTGGCAAGTGTATTACAATCCATTGCTTTATCAGGACACAAACCATATTTGTTCATCAGAAACCAGATTTTAGTCTGCCCTTTCCCCAGTCTAAAATCTACTTTGAATCCTCATTCATTTTACGATCTACATTTTCTTTTTTTCAGTTTAATTCTTTGTGTTGCATCTCTTGATATTCACCTATGATACGCCGTTGCAGCGTTGCATTTGTTAACTGGATAGGTGAACTCAAACCATGTCCTTGGCTCACCTGGCAGGTCCCTTACTTTTAGACCAGTCAGAATAAAATTGCTCACCAGCCAACAGATTACAGAATACTCAAGAAGACTTATTCTTTTCCAAGGAAGCAAAGATCTTGCTCAATTTCAAAATGTTACGAAGTCCTCAATTAACACACAATATCTACTTTCTAAAATAAAAATGAAAAGAAAAATGTGGTCAATCTCCTGAAAGCCAAGACTTTTAAATGCCTACTTCCCTTTTTCAAAAGGTTAACATTTTATTGGAAAGGGAGATCCTTCTTTTTAAATGCAAAACTATAACACAGACAAGCCTGGCCAGGTGTGCACAAATCTGGAGCCACTAAGACGAAAACAGAAGCACAGCCAGAAAGGTGTAAGAGGTGCCCTTCTCTGCTTCTAATACATCCAGGGTGCGTGATTGATTTTTTTGCACAGGAGCTGGTGTCTTAATGTCCTAATGCATTGCTCTGTCACAAAGGGCTGCCTTGGCAAGCTGCCCTTTCCCCAGACTGATCTGTCACTCCATTGGATGAGACCAGGGTAAATAAATAAAGAGGGAGGCTGCCAAAGTCGGGTTGTAGGAGGAAAAGGAATGGGCAACGAGGATGATTACATTGCCAGATAATCATAAAATATCCAACCTCACACGGACGTGTTATTTTCCTATAAAACATACTCCTAAGCAGTTGTCCTGCACACACTGAGATTATTTCACAATGTTTATTGTTTCTCGACTGGATATTGATTTGACAAGGTCGAGCCTGGTTTATATCAGGCCACAGGCTCCTGTTTTAATTCTTTGGGGCGGATGATTCCTCCAAAATCGATACACTATTCAACAGCTTCTTTATGTACTTTCATGGCTCTGAAAAGATCTAAGAGGCTCACAGTCTTATGGTTTTGCTGCTCTAATTTCAGTACCACATTCAAACCAATCTCTTCTGACTTTGTAACAATTTGATTTCATTATAAAACAGCCGCTACAGCAAGGTGTAAAGAAGTGGTTTCACAAAAATGCTTATGAGAACTGTTTTGTTAAAAAAAAAAGAAGTTTTCTCATTTGCTAAATCTCATAGTTGAATATTTACATTTAATGAGCTCACAATACTCAACACAAAGCCCATTTAAAGTCAACAAACAGCAGAAACATGTTAAGAGGGGATTTTGTATGATGTTCTAAAAAAATTGAAAAAGTAGTGCCCCCTGTAGGGACGAGAACAGACTAAAAAGCAGTTTTAATGATCAAAATGACCAGAAAAGTGTCATATAAGTTAAGCTCATTTAAATCACAATAAACTTCTCCTGTTTCAGGGCAGGCTGAATACAAAAAAAATATTTATATTTGATAAATGCCAGAATAATTAAATAGACAAGTTTACATACACTAAGATAGTTATGTATTTGCATAATTTGGGAAATGCCAGTTGATTATGCCATGGCTTACTTGACGTTAATTAATTCACGGCTTTTGAGCTAAATGTAGGAGTATCTATGATATCTATTTTAAATGTACATAATGGACATTATTCAGTATATTTCAAGATGTATAGTTCAAGGATAACACCAGTCTGAAATAATTGGAAAATTCAGCACAGTCATGTTTGTGATTAAGTATCTCTTTCATATTGGGATATTGCTCAGATAATAATAAAAATGAGCATCAGTCAGCTCTAACAGTTTGAAAGTTTTGATTAACAGCTTTAACTCCTTTGGATTCACATAAATTACTGATCTACTTAGAGACTTTAATAAGAAGGCAAATTGGTCACTATTGTCTCCTTTGGTCTAATCAGTACTAGTTATGAAAGATGTTTTAAAAAAAAAACAAAAACAAAAAAACAAACCTGTTATTTTTACTATCACTTTTTTTAATGATTTCTTTCTTCACATCAAACGGGCGGCAACAACAAGCATTCAACATAAAAGAGATGGCTGGGACACAAAAGACACCTGCAGACTGTAAAAAACTGGCAACCTAACAATGAAGGAGAAATCCTAAAACTGCCAATTGCTGCCTCGTGAGAAATCAATGGATTGAAGTATATTTGGTGCCAAGAAATTGTAATTTGCAGCTTCAGCGGAGTGTTAAAATGTAATGACCCCAACTGAACCAGAGAAAAATAAAATACATAAGTAGAAAAAAAGACTAAGGAATTAGCCTGCACCAAAAGTATTTATGTGTGCCAGCACATCTCCTAACGCCACTTATTATTATATTAAATTAATCATT
Organism: Brachyrhaphis roseni; assembly: GCA_903066815.1. Classification (NCBI taxonomy): domain Eukaryota; kingdom Metazoa; phylum Chordata; class Actinopteri; order Cyprinodontiformes; family Poeciliidae; genus Brachyrhaphis; species Brachyrhaphis roseni. The sequence goes on along the minus strand of CAEFZY010007626.1, from coordinate 9,699 downwards.
ATTACACCAATAGGAAGAATAACAGTGAAACAGTCTACACATGCACATGCATCTCGCTCACGCTGAGGTTTAGATGGGATAAAACAGAGACTGGCTTGACTGTTTGCCACATTCCTCCGGTTCACCCTGCCCTGGTGCCCTTTTTGTTGAAAACTGCATGGCGCTCAAGAAACCATAATCAGGAAGTTTGGTCCCACTGGTGCTGGAGAAAAACCAATAAACCATCCAAGAGCAAATGGCAAGCTCTAACCAAACAACAGAAACAAAGAAACTGCAGGACACAGACAACTCTCTGCAGTGATGCTGAAGTAAACACTGAACTTTTAACCCACAGTCAGAACTCTCTGTTGTTTCTTTGCTCTTTTCTGTTCGTATCCCTTTTTTGTCTGTTTTATAGTGCAGAGTAGCAGCAGCTAGGTTAATACTGTGACACAGGGGAAGAAGATTTTCTTATTTGTGTGTGTTTTTTTTTTTTTTTTTGTCAGAAGTCCTGAGGGAAGTGACAGTGTTCCTGTATGAGTGTGCTAAACTGGTTTGTTTTGGAGAAACTGTCCTTTTAGGTGCCAAAGTTATGGTATAACTTCACAGCCAATAGTTCATACTGTGCTGCATGCATGCTGACAGAAATCACCACTTTGCGTTTTTATACGTGTGCGTCTGTGCATTTTGTGTCAAGAAGTGAGGGCAAAGTGATTTACTCCTCCCTTATGCTTTAAACACATTACAGACTCTGTCTTTACTCAGACAGCAGCTGCCAAGAAACAGCTAGTTTTGCTCTGACAAGTGCCAGTTGTTATTGCACATCTGGAGACAGATATTAATTCCTTTTATTTAGGGCTTTGAATGCTCAGTGAGGCTCTTTTCATTGTCAGTGTTCTGGAAGCTTGGAAGTTATGACACCTTTACTTTGCCATAGTGTAGTTTAAAATATGGTGTTCTAGAGTCTGTTCATCCGTGCAGTCCTCTGTCAATTGTCTTCCACGTAAGAAAAACTGGGTTTCAAGAATGACCAATCCAGGATCAAAACCCAGACATTCCTCCCTAGAAAAATATGTGGTGTGTTTCGGAGGACCCCAGTGCTTTCCAAAAGCCAGAGAGGCATCCTCCACAAATGCCTGAACGGACTCATTATTTTAGGCTTTCCCCATGACTGAATATCCTTCTCCCCATATCTCTAGCAACGAGTCTAGCCACACCACAAGGGAAGCTAATGACACCCACTTGTTTCTTTTAATAATCATCAATATCTAAGGACCACAGGTGATGGTCATAATAAAGATGGACTGGTAAATTGAGAGATTTGGCTCTACTCTGCTTTTACCATGACAAACCACAGGAGCACCATATATTCTGCAAAAAGCAAAGAACCAACCCCAAAGTTCCCACATTCTTCCCTCCTTGATTATGCCTTAAGTTTCTGATCAAGAACACCACAACAGGATCCGTAATCGTGTATGCCACAGTTAATGAGCTCTAATTGCAGGTCTTTTTTTCATTAGGAGATAATAATGATAATGGTCATCTCTATAAAATCAGATGCCTGAACTTCATATATTCCGCTGTGATATATGCTGGTTGTGTGTCATAATTCTTCCATATACAAGATAGTCACCTGCATCTTGAGACAAGTCACATTACAAATAAATTTTATGAGCATGGCTTAAACCAGTTGGATCCTGTTTACTTGATTTTGATATAAGCACAGTTCTGCTCACTAAACTCTTTCAGCCTTGAGCCCTTTGAGCGTTGCTGACACTCTTGTTGTTAAACTCTTGTGGATATTCAATCATGAGCTACTGGAATGAGGGAGGACTGTGGGAAGCAATCTTCAATCCTCGAGCTGTTATAACACCAAAGATTCCACGCTTCAGTGTGACCCGTCATCTTTCAACTTTGGTGGCTCAGCACTCGTCTGCTTGAAGTGGTAATGGCCTAAAATGGAGGTCATATCATGCAGGGTCATTATCTGCAAAGGCACATTAGGCGATTATCTCTGCAGCTGTTCTTTGTGGGTCACTGCAGTCTGCAGTTAAAGCTGTCTGCAAGAGAAGAATAACTTGCCGTTTTCACACGGTTGGGCTCATCAACAATATGGACACCCACGCACTAGTAAATGTCATCACACACTCGGAGTGCACTAAACAAATTGGAGTTTTTCCGGAATGCTTCCCCTTCCCCCAATACATTTGGATTTAGCACCACAACATGAAGCAGGAGGACAAAAAAACAAGATGAGAAGTAAAGACTTCAAGTAAAATAAACAGACTGAAATTTCCTGCAATGGAGCTTTTTCACCAGCTTCATCAGCTCAGCCTCTAATTAAGACTAATTAGTAGTCACTGGGGAAACAGGCAGGCTTAAAAAGTCCTTAATTAATGTGTGGACTCATGGTGCCCAGGCATAACAACTTCCTAAGCACCTGCTTAGCACAATGCACCATATTAACCTTCTGCCAGGCCCCCCTTCTGCATATATTCAGCAGAATCTTTAACAAACAATTGCAACCTGTGATCAGCAGTGATCTGGGCACTCTCACATTGATCAATGGATTAATGGCCTTGTCTAGTGTTGTCCATGGCTGAACTTAATTTTTTTGAGAACTTTGAACTGATCAGTGCTGCTTTTCACACCAAAAACATGAGGTGAGAGGAAGCCCATCTCTGCAACTGCAAACAGTGCTCAATTCAGAAGTAAATAAAATATTTAAACTGCAGTGTTTTGGGAAGGGACATGTTTTTTTTCCATACTTTATGCAAAAAGAATGAAGTTGAAGCTTGATGTATTTGGGTTCTTTTTGTTTGTGTATAGATGGATCTCAATGGACTCTGTAAAGTTAGGCGTAGAATTTGTAATAATTAAAAAATTCATTGGAAGAAGTTCAGAAACAAACCAGTAAAATATGGCAAGCTGTTTTGGAAATTAATTGTACATTTTCTAGTGTCACCTGTCATCTAACATGTGCTGCTGCTGTTCATATATTAAAAAATAAAATAAAAAAGCTAGATGAATAGTTGGGCGACATTTAATATTCACCACCTGGTACTTAAAAAATATAACGGCACTACGCATTGATTCAAGTGAAAGAGTTGCCAATTCACTCCAGGATTAACTTTGACAGGCCAGACACTCCTGAGATGGTTAGGGTCCATTACTTTTAGCCGCGGCATCAGTTTGGTATGATTCAGATTTTTTATTTATTTTTTTTTTTTACTTAAAAATGGAAGGAAATCAATGCAAAAAATTGAAATCTGTTTTACTTAATTCATGTTTTAAAAAATTCAACACATTTGAAAAAAAAAATGCTATGACAAAAAGAATAAACTGAAAAAAACTATCAAGGAGATAAATACTTCTTTTACAGGACTGTGAACAATTTAAAGGCAAACTGAAACAGCAAAAAAGAAACTTTCATATCTGCCTTTTTCCTACTTTAACTAAAAAAAAGAAAAAAAAGAGCAAGCAATTTCATTATATCTGACTTTATAGTGGAGTGGAATATTACATTTATCATTATTAGCAAAAAATATTATCTGAGTTTCGAATAATCAAATGTCATTGTCCAAAAATCCCCAAAACATCAATTACTCTCAACTCTTTGACAGCCATAAACATTGTCATCACTGTTTCTCAGATGTTGGGATGTCTGGTCCCGCTGATGTCATATGCAGCCTCTGACAAGACCCATGGTGAGTTGAGTTATATAGAAGAAACCAAGGTCAGGAAGAAGAAGCAAGAATCAATGGCACTAAGCTTCCTCCCACTGCGATATCTGGGCCTGACAGACTGCCAAGTCAGAGGGAGGTAACCCTCCCTTCATCTCATTTAGGAAGACATTACACCAAGCCATGTTGAGAGAGCACCTGGTGAGCCAACCTTCCTGTGACACTCTTTCTCAGCAGCAGCCCTGAACAATACTTCCATTCCGATAAGAACATTTATTCAGAGCAGAAAAAAACAAATCAATCCTTACTAAAGAATTTCTGACCGGAATCAACAAAAGATAATAAAGATGTACTTTTTTTAGATTATAAAATGAGATAAATATCTAAGCCGCATGTCAGAAATGCCACTATAAGGTTCTGTCTCCATCTTTGTCCATAGCTCCTTATCTAGCCGTTGAACTCCAAATTAAACTCAACAATATTGTGCAAAACTGCACAGGACAAACACACAATTTCTCAGGCGTACACGACAGGATTCAAAAAGATACCCCAGAACAGAGCCATCTTTCCATTGCTATTCCAAAAGTAGTACTCCACAATTGCCCATGTCTGAATGTACTTTCCTAAATCTTTACCCTGGCTTTAATTTTAAAGTCATAACCTGGCTTTAAAACTAAAGCCATGGTTATGCCTTTAAAATTGAAGGAATATTCAATTTTGTTTGGTGTATAAATGTTATCGTGCAGCCATTTTTCACACTTTTCACACTGGGATAGAAACAACTATCTTGTTGTGATGAATAGATTAGGGGGGAAAAAATACTTTTCCGCTGTTGTGAAAATGTGCGGCAGCCACGCAAACTTTTTCTGTGGACAACATCAAACTACTAAGTGTCAAAAGTCACCTAAATACACTGAAATCTGACTACATTCGGTGTTATCTAGACCAAGAAGCATCAAACCCGATGTTTTTTTATGATTTTAATATTTTATTGTTTAAACGTAAACGATGAAACAGAACCGCATTTATCCTCAGACAATAAGCTAACACGCTAATAAAGAAAATAAAAGTAGCTATGCAAAAACCTCGCTCGTCTGTAAATAGTACTTTTTCTCAGTTTTTGTCTCAAAGATGTAACGCATTGGTCCGTGCGCCAATGCGCATGAAATGCATATATGGGGTAATTTCATTCTCACTAAAAGAAGAAAACAGGGTTGGATCAGCAGATTAACTCAAAATAATCAACAGGTTTGATTATTTTTAAGGTGATCAAGGTGTGTATGCAATCACACGTATATAAGTAGCTGCGCAAAGGCGAGCCGCGTAATTGCGGAGCGCTTTGGCTCTGAAGAAGAACATCGCCAATGGAAGGATTCAGAGGGAGCGTTTGTTCATAGATCATATTGATCAGCTGGGAAATGTTGATGATGGTTTATGAGCGTTTAGATTCCTCAGACTGATCATCCTGGAGCTCTGAGCAAAACTTAAACAGTTGCGTGGTACTGGTACCGGTCCAGCTGCAGTCATCCTTCAGTCAAGTCCCCCGCTTTGTGAATGCGCCTTATGGACATGAAGCATTCTACTATTTAGAACAAACGTCTATATTTCCACTCAAAGGACTCTGACAGGCTGTCTGACTTTAAATTCCGGCTGAACGCGCTACTGTTCAAACAGGCATTTGCAGGATCTCTTTATTTTTTATTTTATTAATTTTGATTTTTTTTTTCTTTAAAATGTATTTTTATTTTTGTGAGGTGACATTATGTGTCCTCAAAGCACCTTGTAATAAAATATGCAATTATTATTATAAATACTTATACTGCTTCGAACAAGGACGTTGCCATGGTTATTGCTTCACGTGGTGGCAGACTTCCGGGTATTTGTACTAATTTACATATGTATTTATGGGTGGCAACAGGGTGGACCAGCAGCTGCGCTCTATTTCCTGCAAATTAGGATTTATAAAGGGAAGGTGCGCGGCCACGTGCGTGCGTGCGCACGGCTTTATACATCAGATTTTTGTGTGTGTGTGTGTGCGCCGCACTTTTCTAACTTTTCCGTATGCCAAATTTTAGTGTGAAAACTGCGCACCCTTTAATGCGGGGGTGTCAAACTCCAGTCCTCCAGGGCCGGTGTCCTGCAACGTCTAGATGTGCCTCTGCTGCACTACACCTGAATAGAATAATTAGGTCATTAGCAGGACTCTGGAGAACTGATCTACACAAGGAGGAGGTAATTAAGCCATTTGATTCCAGTGTTTTGTACCTGTGGCACATCTAAAAACTGCAGGACACCAGCCCTTGAGGACTGGAGTTTGACACCTGTGCTTTAATGCATGAGGCTCCTGGTCTTTTTAAAGTGACTCTAAGCAACTTAAATTGCAATGGACCTCACTGTTCATTCCTGACAGCTTCTGACTGTGACAGTATTTTATACATGCCGTGTAAGACCCACTTTGTGGGGTTTGGGGGGTGTAGCTGTCAGGCTAGCATTCAGGAATGATGTGAGGAGATGACCTGCAACAAGGGAAGGAATGGACCTGTAAGCCGGAAAGGTTTGAGGCCAGGGATCATGTCTGACCCTGATGCAAAGAAACAAGCGAGGTGAGGTAGAGAGGTCCGTGTTATTAGATCGCTTCAGATGAGGTGTGACACACTCTAGTTGCTTACTGAACACTGCAGAGGGCAGAGAGGACCTAACAGGAAGAGAACCTTTGGCTCTTGATTGACAACAAGGAGAGCTTGAACAAACAGATGGGGAAAAAACATGAAGGGTTTTAGAGCAACTGTTAGAGTTGGGGGTCAAATATGCTCAGCAGAAAGTACAACAAGAAGAGAGGGCTTGTTAGACACTTCATTGAGACGAATACAATCATCATCAAAATTCTGACCCTAATAATGTCTATAGCAGATCACGGACGTTCACATTCCTCACTATGCTAAGTCGTTGCTGCTGTCTGCATTCTGATCTCTCATTTGGCAAATTTACACTCATTTTCCAAATGACTCAGATTTTTTTGTGGCCAATTTTCTTCTATTCTAATCACTCTTTATGCAGCAGCAGTTGAAATTCTTCAGGTAGGATGTCGCACACTACTTCTCGAAAGAATAATATTGTAAAAAATGCCAGTGATGTAAGCATCAAGGGAATGGGGAATTAAAATTGCGACATAGGAGAGCAGGTAAATGATTACATCTGACCTTATAAGGAGAGCTGTCAGAAAAAACAACAACATAGGCTTAAGAGAGATTCCAAATAGCTCTATGTATTTCATAATCAGTTGGAGGAAAGTGTAGCATATCTACGTCAGATCTCAGCTGGTGCATGCAGATTTACTTCAGTGTCAACTTGCAGTGCAACAGAGGAAGCTACAATCTGTGTGAAAATTAATTCAAGCTAGTGCAAAATGAAGATGATAAAAGCCATTGTACTTTTAAGATTAGACTGGCTGATTGCAAAAACAAACATTTTATAGGCTAAAAAAATGCAGTGTGGGAACTTAAGGGAACAAAATAGTGTGCATGCTAACTCAGTTGATGAGATGTTGGAAGCTGAAAGGGAAAATAGTAACTTTTTCCTCCTGATCTATTTTCTGGTAACAGTGAGTGTACTTAAATTTCCAGTATGTAACATTTATAAAAAAAAAAAAAAAATGTTTTTTTTTTTATAAAGCATAATTTGAGATATTTATGAAGATATAATCATTCTTTTTCAAGAGTTTTACTCTTGGCTAGAAGTGCTTATTATTTTCAATGCAGAGGTCTGGTTCCCAGTATGTGTGTTTATTTTTATTTTTTTTCCTCGAGCTTGTAGGAATCAGTATATCTTATAGTGACTACCAGTGACACGTTTAGCACCAAAAACCCTGTCTTGTCCTTGAACACTGATTGTACCATAGGTCCAATCTAAACACTATATAGTTCCTGCCAGAAAGCCTTTTAGCCTATTAAATGCTTGAGCCCTTTTCCCCTCCTGTGCTTTCAGATCCCTCTTTCTTTGACATTGTTTCTCTTTAGTGCTCAACCTGCATGTGGGACATTGCATATTAGCTGAATTAAGGTTACAATTTGAGTTAAAAATGTAGTCCTCTTTCCACAGGTAAATAAAGACATGACAGCTTGCTAATAATGCTGTGCAATGGATCTATATTATCTTCAGTCACAATTTAAACTGACCGTCAGACACTTCAAGTACCGTTTGTACTGTTATTGTTCTGGCGACGCCTTATGCCCTTTGCTCCTGTTTTAGTGGGATCAGCTCACTAAACCGTGCTTCCACTCAAAATTCTGGACTTTGTATTTATAATTTTAAACTGTCATTAACAACATTTTTATAATTTATTTAGTTTTAGTAATATTGTCATATTGTTTTTAGCTATTTAGTGCAAATGATCTTTAACAAAGTTAAAACAAATATTTATAAAGATAAATATTTTTTACTTATGTCCAGTGTGGGTTATAGCGAGATTTACTTTGATAAGTAAGGTTTAGGTTGTTTTTTTTTGTTTGTTTGTTTTTTTTATTATCTGCTTATTGTATCTATATAAATATTATTTAGGTGCAGGCAGACTTTAAAGAAAATCTTTCAAAATGTAATATGTGTTAGTAAAGCAACTTAAAATATGAAACTCTTTTGATATAGTGATGTACTTCAAGCATTTTCAAATTTTTAAAACTGTGTATTGCAGTAAAAAATAATCTGTCAGAAAATTAGAAAATGACATAAGACCAGTTTAAGAAAATAGTGTAAAAATGTCAGCCCATTATAAAGCCCTTGGATTGTGAAGTACATGAACTCAATTGGTCAAGGCTCATTTTACATGAATTACTCCATTAATACTGCATGGCATGGAAGTGATCAGCCTGGGCTCTGCTGAGATTTCAAGGAAGCTCAGGTTGCTTTAATAGCAACTGTCAGCTTAGCTGTATTGTTTGGTCTTGTTTCTGTACTCCTCCTCTGGACAATATTCCAGAAATATTGGAATATTTATGGCATAAACTGGCTACTTTAATAGCCAGTACACTGGCTATTAAATACTGGTATTTTTAGCATTATAGGCCTGTGCTAAATGCTGGTAGGATATTAAGTCAACATTTTCAGAAAGCTTGTTGTGGAAGTATGAAGTGCTCAAAAATGTTTTGATGGATTGCTGTTCTGTCTTTTGACTTGTTAAACACCAGAGGCCAACACCCGCTGATCACATGGCTCCAAATCCTCACTGAGTGTGGAAACTTCATAGACATCAAGCAACTTGGATTCGGTGCCACTGCCATTTCTTCAGATTCCGGAACCTTGATTTCCAACTTTCTTTCATCTGAAAAGAGGTATTTGAAATACTGAGCAGCAGTGCAGTCCTTTCCTATTGCAAATGGAATGCTTCTGATGTCTAGAAGTGGCTTCACACAAGGAATGTTAACAGTCCATGTGCTTAGATTCACAATCTTCTCAAGACTACAGATACCCCGCTTACCCATGCACCTGTTTTTGACCAGACATTTTGTTTCCGCTAAGTTTTCTACCAGTTTGTTTAAATTGGTGGAAACAACCATCTATTTTAGAAATTGTCTTTTGTGTCTGCCCTGGTGTTGGAGGGTTTCAATCAGTATCTGCTGGAAATGATTAATAAAATAAATCTATTTAATAATTAAAAAAGAATATAAATATATATATATTGGCCTAATGTAATTTTCAGTTTTTTTAAGACAGAATTTTAGGTTTTCAATAAACGTCAGTCATACTCACCAACATACTATTTTAAAATAAATAAGTTATACAATGACATTACAATTAAATGAGATGGACCAATGTTTTATGTGAGTATTTTATTTATGCAATCATGTCCAAATATAGGTGTATCAAAGATTTTAAATATATATATATACTGTATATATATCCATCCATCCATCCATCCATTTTCTTGCACCCTTATCCCTTGTGGGGTCGGGAGTTGCTGGTGCCTATCTCCAGCTGCGTTCCGGGCGAGAGGCGGGGTCACCCTGGACAGGTCGCCAGTCTGTCGCAGGGCAACACAGAGACA